>APFE031562018.1:3483-56283 GCA_000404065.3 Pinus taeda | reverse complement strand
CTTCTTGTTTGTATACCTGCTTCTTTTGGCCCCATAATCTAAGATTCTGGATGATTCTTCTGAACATATCTGGATGGAGTCTTTTCTTCCATTCTTGTTTGCTCCTCTGGTTCTTCTTGAGGTTCTTCTTGAGATTCTTCTTGAAATTCTTCCTCTTCATCATTCCGTCGTTGAGGATATCCTTCTTCTTCGATGTCTTCATGATGTACTTGTCTAGGAATGTATCCCTTCTCATCAACAACTACATCAATGCTGTCAACAATTTGGCCAAGTCTTTTATTGTAACATTTGTATGCCTTGCTGTGTGGAGAGTAACCAAGAAGAATTCCTTCATCTGCTCTAGGTTCAAGTTTGCCAAGCTGCTCATTAGTATTCTTAATATAACATTTGCTCCCAAATATTTTGAAGTGCTTTACCGTAGGAGTTGTACCATTCTAGAGCTCATGAGGAGTTTGAGTGCTATTTACCCGGACATTTTTTTTATTGAGAATAACAACCGCAGCATGAGCAGCTTCACCCCAGAAGGTAGCGGGAGTTCCTAATTCATCAAGCATAGCCCGAGCCATTTGTTGAATTGTTCTGTTCATTCTTTCCACAACTCCATTTTGCTGAGGAGTTCTTGCTGTAGAGAATTCTCTTCTTATCTCATGTTCTTCACAGAAATAGAAAAATTCATTTGAAGTAAATTCGCCACCTCTATCAGATCTGAGGCACTTAATTTTGTGACCTGATTGTTTTTCAGCCATGGCTTTGAAGGATTTGAAATTTTCGAATGCTTCATCTCTGTGCTTCATAAGTCCTAACCAGACAAACCTGGAGAAATCGTCAATGAATAATATCAGGTATTCTTCTCCTCTCGGTGTTCTTTTACTGAATGGACTGCATGTATCTGTATGAACTAGCTCAAGAGGCATGCTAACTAATCCTTCTTTCTGTGGAAAGTTAGTTCTGGTCTGTTTTCCAAACTGACATGATTTGCATATGGTGTTGTCAGGAATTTTGATATCTGGAAGATCGCAAACTGCCTGATATTTGCATGCTTTCCTTATTTGTGAAAAGCTTAGATGTCCCAACCTCCGATGCCATAACCTGTGCTCATCATCATTGCTTAGGTAGCATTGTTGTTGTCCTTCTTCAAATATGTATAGATTATTTGGAGTTCTCTTGCCTTTGATCACTGTTTTACCTGTATCAAGATCACGAACAATACATCCATTTGATATGAATATTACCTCGGTTCTTTGATCACACATCTGACTGACACTCAGAAGATTATGTTTTAATCCATCAACATACAAAACATTTCCAGCCTTGACTTGTTCTTTTAACTGAGCAACACCCTTTCCTTTTATAGTAGCTGGAGTATCATTTCCAAAAGAAACCTTCTTCCCTTTTTCTAGAGCAGAATATGACTTAAGTTTTTCTTTATCACCAGTCATATGCTTTGAACATCCACTGTCAATGTACCATAGATTTCCTTGTCCCTCTGCATAGAATGCTATTCCACATCTTTTTGTTTGAGGTTCCTTTATTCTCCATGTTTTGGTGTTTGAAGCTTGTTCCTTTTTCTATTGTAACCTGTTTCTGCATTCAGAATCTTCATGACCAAAGTTAGACCAATGTTTCTTTTCCTGCTGTAACCTGCTCCTGCATTCAGAATCTTCATGACCAAAGCTATTGCAAATTGAACATTCAATTTCATTCTCAAGAGCTGAAAAATTGTTATAGGTCCTTTTTGAAATCCCAGTCATGCTCCTTTGTTTTTGAGCTTCTCTAGTCATGATTGTTTTATATGCAACACACTGAGCTGCTTTGTGACCAAATTTATGGCAAGAAAAACATTGTCCATTGAAGAAATTTCTGCGGTTATCGAATCTACCGGCCATGTGATTGTAATCTCTATTATTATTCATTCTTGATCCAATTTGAGAAGACCTTACCTGTGGTTGGTTGTAACCTTTGTTCATCCTTAAAACAGATTGTTGATGGCCTTTACTTGCAATTTGTTCCTGCTTTGCCTGATAGTCTCCATTGTGCTTTTGCTCATTCCCTTTTGCTGCCTCAAGATAACTCTTTGAAGTGGATGCTTGAGAGGTTTCTCCAGTGTATCCCAAACCTGTCTTGTTTAGAGGAGAACGTTGAACATTGATAATCTCATCTAGAGTTTCAGATCCTTTGACAAACTTAAGATTGATTGCTTTTGTTTTCTCAATCTCTTTTCTAAGAGCTACAATTTCACCTTCTAATTTTTCAAGATGTTTTTTCTTTTCATCAATTTGAATTTGTAGAGTATCAATGATCATATTCTTTTCTTCTATACCTCTCTTGAGTTTAGTAATTTCTTCATAAAGTTATCCACATCTATTGCATCCATATAATCATCATCTTCAAATGCCATTAACAGTTTATATTCATTACCTTGTTCATCTTCATCACTGTTTGATAGACCATCACTATCTTCATGAGTGTAGTAGCTTTTCTTATTTGCACCCTGTTTCTTGTTCCATCTAGAAGGTTCCTTTCCTTTATCCTTATGAGGACATTTTGCAGCATAATGACCTACTCTTCCACAAGCAAAGCATTTAAAAGGCAACTTACCTCTGAACCTTCCAGCACCCCTTTGAAGATTTCTGACAAAGTTTGATTTTTCTTCTTCTTCTTCTGGTATATGACTTGCCTCATAGTACTCTCCTTTGCCTGATGCCTTGAAAGCAGCTTCTCTTCTGTCTGATGGACCTCCCTTTCTCATTTCATAAGCAGTTAGAATTCCATGTAGCTGAGACATAGTAAGAGTTCGTAGATTTTTTTTTTCTTCTATTGCAGATACTTTAGATTCAAATTTGGGGGACAATGATCTTAGAACTTTTTCAACCACAATAGCCTCTTTTATTTCTTCACCCAATTTTTCATACAATTAACAACTTCATCTACTCGAAGAAAATAGTTAGCCACACTTTCATCATTATACATCTTGAGGGTCTCATACTGAATCTTGAGAGTTTGAAGTTTGGCACGCTTTACCTGTTCATCTCCTTCATATCTTGTGACAATTTTATCCCATATCTCTTTTGCGGATTTATAGTGCATTACCTTCATGAACTCTGATTGGGATATACATCCTAATAGAGTACTGACTGCTTTTGTATTTGTTTCATACTTCTTTTTCTCGTCTGCATGTGTAGGAGTAGTTGAAGGAAAGGAATAGCCTGTCTCTACAATGTTCCAAACTTCTGTACCAAGAGATTGAAGATAGGCAGTAACTCTTACCTTCCAATAGTTGAAGTTTGTTCCATCAAAGATCGGTGGCCTGATAGATGCTTCCCTCTCGTAGTTGCTCATGATGAAAAAGATCTTCCTTCAAGCGATCAAGCTTCTTTAGAAGGACCTGCTCTGATACCAATTTTTGGAAATAATACTGAGAGGGGGGGTGAATCAGTATTATCTAGATCTTTTAACAATTCTTCCTTATTTATACTTTGAAATTTTTGCATATCAGTACCATAAAATAATGAGCATGAACAAGAAAAATAGACAGTCACATCAAAGAACACCAGATATAAGGTGGAAACCCAATGTGGGTGAAAACCACCTGCTGCAATATGTCTCTATCTTCTTTCAAATTTGAAACTCCTTTTACAATGGTCTTGTACTGGTGCAGTCCTTTACCAGTACGCAGGCTGCAACCTGCAGAGAGCTACAACTCTCTCTCGTTTTCCAGTCTCTCCTGGAAGGGAGCTACAACCCCCTACATCTTTTCTTTCAAGGACCACTTTTCATAAATTTTCAAACTGGATCCATAAATATCAAATGATCATCAAGTACCAGTAAGTCACCTAGATAACCAGATCCACAATAACAGAAAAACTAAACCCAGAACACCTTCTGTGGCGTCTCCTGCGGCGCCTCCTGCGGTGCCTCCTGCGGCGCCTCCTGTAGCGTCTCCTGCGACGCCTCCTGCGGCGTCTCCTGTGGCGCTCGAGAGATCACCCTTCACAGATTCACTTTCCACTTCACTTTCATATAGATCGAGCTTTTGAAACAATAACCCAATATTTCAGATCTTAAGATATTCAACCCAAAAGCATACACAAGCCAAATGATCTCCTTTGCTTTATATAGGCAAGCTCTTCCTCAAATCATGGACCAATACCACGGGCCAAAACCATAACAAACCAATACCATCAACTCAATACTAGGGATCAACACGTCTGTCGAGATGCCATGGTCCAAAAACCATAGGTTCAAATTCCAAGGACTAACTACCATGGACCAAAGGTAAGTTTTCCCACATGAAATAAACGTTTCTCTGCATAAAATTCCGTGAACTTTTCTTCACTTGAAATAAAATTTTATAAACTTTTCTTTGCATAAAATTCCATGAAATTTTCTCCTACGTACTTCTTAATTCTCATCATATTGAGAGCCATGCCATGGGTGTTGCCATCAAGTACAACATCTGTAACATATAACCATACCAGAAACATAATGCCAACAAATAAGTCAACCATATGAGGGATATTCCATATATTCTGATATGCATTTAGGATCTATATTTTCCTATTAAGTTTTTTAACAACACATACTTCATATCGATTAAATAGAACTCCATTTCAACATTCATTTTTGGCTTGGTGAAATTTCACAAGTGTTATGGGCAGGAAATTATAGCATCGAAACAAGTAGTCTACTTGCAATTGGAAAAATATGGTAGCAAAGCATCATTCATTATAATAGTGTGTTGTTCCTTTCTAGAGGATTTTTCAATTGCTAACATTTGTATAGTTGAACTTCGAGGAGAAAAATGGGTGACATCAAACTAGCATTAGTTATAGTAGCAATAATGGTGTGTTTTATTGTGTTTCTTTTCAATATTTACTTGATTATTATTTATCAATTCCTAGATGACCTCAATCAATCATATTTTCCAAATCTAGTGATGGTTATGGGCTTTTCAGTGGCTAAAATTTCCTTTCTCATGTTACCAACATATGTGTAAATCATTAAGCTTGTAGACATGCATGATACAATGGGGCCTACAGTTCCACACTTCCTATGAAGGATTTGTGGTTATAAGTATATATTATTGATGTGGTGTTTATTGGGTGTGGAGCCTAATTATCTTCTTTATTCATAGGTATCACCGCATTGGACCGCAATTTGTAATGTGGCGGAAATGTTGCCCATAAAATGTACGCCGCTAGGGGGTCCGGGGGGGAAGATGATGATTATTTGGAGTGGCCCCCCCCGGGAGGGGATCGGAGGCAGCGCCCCTGAAGCTAAAAATAGATGTAAAATTGCCTTGTAAAATGTTGTAATTTCGTAGTCAATCTGGGTTGTTCATTAGGTAGAGATCAGATGGTAGAAGTTATGTTTAATTTAGGGTTTTTTTTTGTAGAAGGAAACCCCTCACTATATATGAGGGAATATTATTGCGTCTATGTAGATATGTATTCTAAGTGAGAAAGAGAGAGGAGATTGTATGAGAGCAAAGAGGGAATTACAACAGATTTGCTGTAGGTTGTATCTCTTCAGTTTTATGGATAATATAAAAGGAAGGACTGGCCGTTTCTCCGTGGACGTAGCCCAAATTGGGTGAACCACATATATATATGTCTCTCTTGTTTTATGCATTTTCTATGTTTATATTTCTGCAATATATTTTATGTGTTCCATTGCTCTATAATATATAATTTTCTAATAGCGTTAACATTTTTTGTCATACAATTTTCCATGTTTTACTACGAAAGTAATCAATACAAGAGTTCTGGGAAGAGGGTTTTAAGTGCTTTGATGTGGGTCATTATGACTACTATAGCTGTTGGTCTCACTCTTGCCATTCTTTGTGGCCTTCTTGGTAAGGTTGAATTTAATCTACGAAATCTTTCTTCTTCATTGACTAAATTTCCCAACAATTGGTCAAGTCTTTCACTTTCAAAAGCTTATCTTTGTTTAGTAGGAACAAATTGAAATACATTAAAACGGGTGGGGGGGCAGGTTGTGATTTATTTCTTAGTTTCACAAAAGTCCAACAAAACAACACCTTTCATATAATGACAGTTCTCATCTTGGAAATAATACTTATCAATATGGTGGTCCTATATTTTATTTTGTAAATCTTATTACTCGAGAAATCCAATGTGGTTTCGATAAAATGTGGGTGTACCTATTGTTGGAAATTGTCCATCTATGTAATGGATTGGAGGATATAATAACGAAGCAGTTCTTTCATGACATATGAACTTATTTAGATTTCCCATTCTTATGAATATGTGTAGGCCATCAAATCCTTATCCATATAAATCCATGTCATACAATATGAGTTATTCTCAAAGATTGTTTATGCCCAAGAACGTTTCTGTTTGTGCGAGTAGAGCTCACATTTCGAAGAAGAGATATCAAAAGAGGCCTCTAGATGGTGACGACTCTAGGCCTCTAAATAATTTTCTTTTTAGTGTAGATGATGGTGATTCCGATGATTCTGAAGATGGCAAGACTTTGAGTCATGAGGTGTCTATATTGCCAAAAGGGAGCTTCAGAAAACACATTGGCCAGACATAAAAAATAAGTTGCAATTTGCTGCTTACTAGAAAATGTATTCTGCTCCAAGAATTTATTTAAACAGGGTCTATGAAGTTTGAGAATGATTTAGAGGATGATATTCCTATTGCTCAGCGATTGAAGAAAACTAAGTTTCCAGAGAAAATACACAACCTAGGTCATTCGTTCTCCAAATCTAATGGGATCCTAAGAGCTCAATGTGATCATAAGATAAGTGATAAATTTCTTTGGAGAAGTGGTTTTCCCAAACCACTTGTCTTGAAATCTACGACCATAAATCAATCCTAATAACGCCCTCCTCATTTCCAAAATCCACTACATGTGATCCCTATGGTAGTTTTTGGTTTTATAAAACCATTCTTGGTTGATGACATGCGCATTATGGCAGCTAGCGTCCCCACATTCATTATTCATCTTTAAATTTTATTAATGTGGCATGCTTTAATTAAATGCCCAAGATATATTAAAATGTGTTGTAAAAGACTTTAAAGGGGCGAGATTTATTTCTAGAGGAGTCGATTAAGACTTTAAAACTAAGTTGTTTTTAAACAACTCATTTTATTTATATTATTATATTTAAAAAAATACAAGAAATCGATTATTAAAATAGTAGGAAATGACTTATAACCATTTAATCGATTTTATTACTATTTTTGGAACAATTAGGTCTAGGGCAGGGATAAAAGTCTAAAAAATAGATTGTTCAAGGGTTCAAAGTTTTTGGAGGTTTGGAGTCATTAAGACAATGTAATGAAGAAATCTCTCACGAACTCAATAATAGAAATCAGTTTTGATTCTAGAAGTGGGTGTTGTTGCAAAAGATTTTTCCCCTTCTATATGTGTTATTTCAATTATAATTTTGCCTCTTTGGAATGGTGTAGGATGAAAAAAGTTGTTTCAATTAAGACTCATGAGTTTACTTACTTGTAATCATGTGCTTTAAATTTGAAACCCTTAATGAGCACTCCACATGCAATAAATTCGCTCACAACTTCATTTTCTGATCATAATTATTTCTATAGAGTTTAGGCTCAGATTCTTAATTGCATGTGTTGAAACCCTGTCTTATTTATTTTCTTCTGCATGATGTCTTTAATTTAAGGCCTCTGAAACCCTTATTATTTATGGCCAATCTAGTTTTAAGACTAACTTTTTTTAATTAAATAATTCATTGCATATCTCATGGCCTATCCCTCCAACCACAAATTATAAAAGTTTTTATCAACCTTTAGATGTCCCAGGCACTCGTTACCTCATAGACATGAACTCTCTCCAGGGAAACAATAAACCGCCCTGATTATCATCATGATTAATTTTTATACATAGCTACATCAGACAATACTATTGACATGACACTCATTCATGAAGATAATTAGAATGATAAACATGTGATTTACTACCTGAGTATAAATCTTAAGAGTAGAAATATCAAGTACTCACATGTGGAGAATTTAACCATGGAATGTGTTCAAGCTATCCAAATATTTCATCATTATATATTGCTACGTAAAACTACTATAATTTTTTATTGGAACCTCATGATCTATATTCTTACTCATCAATTTCTAGGGGAAATACTCGAAATGGATTGTTATTCTACAAGAGTTCGATTTGGAATTTTCAAATCCAAATCTAAGAAATCCTTATGAGATTCTGAGGACTTCCTTCTTTGTGTCGAGGCTCCGCCACCATCTCCAATAAGTTTGATGTTGCTACCAACTTTGGTTATGTTCCAAGACTCCTCCATTCATATTTTCACTTTTCTTTCATGGACTTATGTCTCCAAACTTCGACTGGGAATAACTCTTGATCTAGGAGGCCATTTGCAGACTTCCACATATTGTTGGAAAACTCATTCAGAGCAATTTCAAGTGAAGAAGGTCCAATGTAGGCTTTGACCTCATTTTATACTTGAAAAATGGCTTAAAACTCTTTGTTGTTCTTTGCTCCTGGACTCTTCTTCTTGTGCCTAGTACCTACTCTTCAAAGACATTTTGCAAGGTTAGAGATACTATTGGAGAGGTATTTCCATTCACTCACTGACTATGCTATCTCTAAGAGTATGTGAGTTGATCGATTAAGGCAGAAACTCCTCCAAAGTCTAGGACTCCCAACCATCATAGACTTCCTTTTATGGCTTCTCCATTAAGCCTACTACTATGGTGATTCTTTACCAGAGACTACAGTAACCATAGGACTCCCCTTGAGCTTAACACATCAAGCACATCAAACTAGCCCGATTACCATCATATCTAGGCTATGGGAGATCAAAGCCAACATCTTCTACCACAAACATTCATGCTAGTCTGGTGGACGTCAATACCAACACTCTTGCCAATAGTCAAACAATTCCAACTGCCCAACACATCTCCCAACATGATTGTTGACATCAATGTGAACACACTTGTAGCCACTAGCCATCCAGATAATGCCAATTTTCCAACAACTAATTGCTTACATGTTCAATTTCTATTTACTTAATACCTTCAACAGAGATACTACAAGCATCATTTACAATTTTATATTATGCAACAAAGAACATTTGTATATAATACATTGGAAGCTTTGTGAACTTGCTTTCTCTAGGAAGAAATTGTAGGTTTTAAACTTGTACAAAAAGTCCCTGCAAAATAATTCTTAAAAAAAAATATACAATGGCGAGAGCATAAAACATAAAATAGATATATACAGATATTTTCCCTAGATCCCAAAATCGGGACTAACAGATTGATTTTTCATTATATTCCTTTCAATGTTATAATACATATATATACATATTGAAGCATTCATAAACCCCAATCCATTAACCCTAGATTAGAACATAATCGTAGTTCCCTTGGCAAGATCTACAAAATACCATGGGCAGAAAACCATCATGCCAAAAACCATGTGTAAAACCCATGCACAAAACCATAGGTAGGTCCACCCACCTAATATAGGGTCCAAATTTTCTTTTCCCAGACTGCTTCCCCAGACCTCGTAGAGGGGGGCTACTACCCCCATCAAACCCCCCGACAGGGGGGGATGCCGATCCCTCCATGGCCCCTCACTGCACCTTGTGCAACGAACGACAAGCTCCTGCCCCCCTCTATCCCCCCACTTCACTGGTGGGGCTAGTCGTGGAAAGAATATAACACACACCTAACATTCTACCACTTTTTTTCTTTCCACACAGGGGGTCACATGAGAGCTTAGTCATTGGTCCACCCCTGCAATGCCCATTGTTTCTCTAAACAAAGGAAGCTTCCCAGTGCTCACAGACTTCATCAATGCATTTGCAACATTCTTGAAAGTGTCCACCTTTACTAGTAACACCTTTGTGTCCTTAACCATATCCCTCACAAAGTGATACTGAACATCAATATGCTTTGTCTTTGAATGATAAACTGGGTTCTTTGCCAAGAAAATTTCACTTTGGCTATCACAATATATCATGATAGCTTGTTGTACTAATCCCATACTTGAACACAATATCTAAAACCAAACCTCTTCCTTGATTGCATGAGTGGCTTCCATGTATTTTTCCTTTGGATTTGATAGTGTCATTACAGAGTGTCTCTTGCTCATCCAACTGATTGCACCTCCAAATAGGTTTAAAACATACCCACTTATAGATCTTCTCTGATATAAATCTCCAGCCCAGTCTGCCTCAACAAATCCATGGATGTCCAAAACTTTGTCCAATCCTAGTCTTCCTTGGTAGCACAGACCATAATCACTAGTGCCACGCAAATACCTGAAAACCCACTTCACTATTGTCCAATGCTCCTTTCCTAGTTTTGACATAAATGTGCTCAATACTCCAACTACATGTGTAATGTCTGGTCTAGTTCACATGATTGCATACATCATGCTACCGACTACACTTGTGTATGGAACATGGGACATGTTGTCTTCCTCTTCTTGTACCTTGAGACACTATTCAACAGATAAATTTACACCTATAGGAATAGGAACCTTCATTGGTTTACTATCCTGCATATTGAAACTCTATAGTATTGTATTGACGTACTTCCTCTAGTTTAACCAAAATATTCTCTTTTCCCGATCTTTTTTAATTTCCATGCCTAAAATATAGTTTGCAACACCAAGATCCTTCATGTCGAATTTAGAGGAAAATTGGGTCTTAAAATCTTGGATAATTTCTTTGTTATTTCCAATCAGCAACATATCATCCACATACAAAACCAGATAAATAACACAGTCATAAATCAATTTAAAATGCATAGAGTGATCTGCTTTTCTTCTCATGAAGCCAAGTCCCCCTATAAATGTATCAAATTTATAATGCCACGTCCTTGGTGACTATTTTAACCCATACCAAGACCTTTTTAACTTGCATACTAGTTCTTTCTTTCCCTTCACCACAAAGCCTTCAGGTTTCTTCATGTAGATCTCTTCTTCCAGATCCCCATGAATAAATGTTGTCTTCACATCCATCTGTTCCACCTCAAAATAAAAAGCAACAACAGATTAAAGTAATATAATAGAAGCTACCTTGGGAAAAAATATCACCAAAATCAATTCCCGGTACCTGGAAATAACCTTTTGCTACCAACCAAGCTTTGTATTTCTCCACCTTGCATTCCACATTCATATTCTTCTTCAAAACCCATTTTCTTCCAATGGGTTTCCTTCCATATGACAACTCCACCAGATCCAAAGCCTCATTTTATCCAAAGATCCCATTTCATCAACCATGGCCTCTTTCCAGATTTTTCCATCCTCTGAATTCACTGCCTCCCAGACAGTTCTGGGATCATAACCGGTAATGGATAAGGAAAAATGTGAACATAAAGCATATGGACTCTACCTTTCTAGTTGCCTTATTTCTCAAATTGATCTTCTCACAATCGGAGTTTGTGTCTCTTCATCTTTTTCTTCCTCTTCTGCTATAGAGTTTGATTCTTACTCCTTTAGCTCAAACTCTGTCTTCTCTGGTTCCTTTGGTAGGACTTCATGTTTAATAACATATTTCATCTCTCTAAACACTAGATCTTGGTTGTATACAACCTTCCTTGTTTCTCGGTTCCAAATATTATAGCCTTTTAAACCATTCTTGTACCCAATAAAGACACACCTTTCAGATTTACTATCCAACTTGGTTCTTTTCTCCTTTGGATCATGTATATATGCATCACACCTAAATACCCTTAGATGTGAAAGAGAGGGTCTCTTACCAATCCATACCTCATGTGGAGATGTATCCTCCAACGCTAATGAAGGTGATCTATTAACCAGGTAACATGTAGTCTCCACTGCCTCTGCCAAAAATTATTGTCCTAACCCGACACCATTGAGCATGCTTCTTTTCTTTTCCATCAACATCCTGTTAATTATTTCTGCAACTCCATTTTCCGAGGTGTGTATGGAGTAGTATTTTGTCGTGCTATACAACACTTCTTATAAAAATCTTCAAATTCCTTCTTGCAGAACTCTCCACCATTATCTATCCTCAACACCTTTATCTTCTACTTTGTCTGGTTTTCCACTAGAGCCTTAAATTATTTAAACTTGTCAAAGACTTCAGATTTCTTCCTGAGGAAATATATCCATGTATTCCTTGAGAATTCATCTATAAATTATACATAGTACACAAACTTACCCAGTGATGGAACAGACACAGGTCCAAACACATCAATGTGCACAAGCTCTAATATCCCTTTTGCCCTCTTAGCTTTAGAGGGGAAACTCACCCAATTTTCTTCCCATAAATCAAAATCCAGAGAGAAATTAGACATACATTCTACCATACCATTACCATGAAGTATTTGACAGCCCTTCTCTCAAATATGTCCAAGCCTTTGATGCATATCATGGTCTTCTCTCCAGAGACCACTAGATTTTCTGCTCCACTTTCAGTAACCACGGAACTATTGCACCCATCAATAACAGTACTATCCAAAAGCTTGTATAGATTTCCAACACAAATTTCCCACATCAATACTAGTTCTCCCCGAACTAGCTTGCAAGTATCTTTCTAAGACATTGTTTTTACATCTACATCATCCATCTTTCTTCCAGGAATCAGATTTCTGGCCAATGTAGGAATATGCAGAACACCAAGAAGTGTTCTGATCCTTCCACCTTGTAACTTCAGATTGAGTTTTTTGTGTTCGACAAATCTACCCTTCCTATCATCCCCTAAGAAGACATCACCAACATCATATTTATCATACTCACAGAACCACTCCCTATGGGGAGTGAAGTGAAAAGATGCACTTGAGTCAATCAACCATGCCTCATGATCTACATGTGTACTTGAAGAAGAAGCCAAGTAAACATCCCCACCTTCATCTGAGGTGGTTTTTGCCTCTGCAAAAGGAGCATCATCAAATCCATTTCAGGAGATTTAGATCTACAACCCTTTTTATAGTGCCCTTCCTTTCCACATTTCCAGCACACCTTTACAGGGTTTCCCAGAGATTTAGATCTCCCACTCAAGGACTTATTTTTGTTTCTATTATGGGACCATCCTTGTATAGACAAGGCATCTCCATTCCATCCCTCCATATTTTTTTGTCTCATCTCCTATGATAACAAGGATGAGGTTATTTCATCAAACTTCAAGGTAGTTGTATTGCTACCTATTGCAACAAACATATTATCTCGCGAATCTCGTAAAAAACACAACAAACTGATGCACTTATCTTCACCTGAAATTTTAATTTCAATATTAAAAATTGGCCTACCAAAGTATTAAAGGCATTTTGATTCTCTGTCACCAAGTCTCTATCCTTCATCCTTAGGTTATACAACTTTTTCCATAGGAAAAATTTGCTCACCAGAGACTTATACTGGTACAATGTCCCTAACTTGTCCCACAAAGCCTTCTCTGTAGCTTCCCCTGATATATTCAACAATACTAAATTTGACACACACAACCATATTGTGCTCTTTCCCTTTTGATCCATATTCACCTAGTATTTAACTTCCATTGTCATTGGTTTAGTACCTAGAACTACCATGATCCAATGATATTTATCCACCAACAGATCCTCCATCATGAGTTTCCACAACTGAAACTCTTACCATTAAATTTCTCGATCTCTGTCTTTCCACTGGTCACCATCTTCTTTCACCATAAGAATCAATCATGTAGATATCCAATTGAATGGGGTTTTTTATCACTTAGCTTCTCTAGAATCTATCAGAAGAAAGAAAGAACTGAGGTAACCACTAACCAACTTTGGAGCATAGGCTCTAGCCAGCCTAAACTCAGAGAGGGCTCTCTCTATATGATTTAACTTTGCTTGTTTGGATCTTAGGTTAGTTATGATTGTTCTAGAGGTTTTTGATTTGTATTTAGGATTAGGTTGTGGGATTACTTAGACAAATGGATAAAATGATGTCTTTTAGACCATTGGGCTATGGAGTCAAACAACAAGGAAGCAAAATTGGATTAACTCACTAAAGGGAATGTTCAAAGGGAAAGATAGTAGAGTGTAGTTCAGATCTTTGAAATAGAGGGGTGAAATAGTTTCACTCGAGATGAGAGAGCAATTAAGGGTTCTTAGACCAGGAAATGAATGAGGAATGAAGGGGTAATCAGAATCAAAGGGAAATTAACAAATATTTAACCTGGATATTCAAGAAATCAACCTAAACCAAGGAGCAATTAAGAATTCCTTAACTTAGATATCAACAGAAAACATTTAAATGTATAACTGTTAAGACAGAGTGTAATTAAACAAATTCTGAAGTATTGTTCCAGTTATAACATTTATATTGACAAACACAGTAAATATTATGAATAACTTTGAGAAAAATAACAATAACACATGAAAATACTTCTTTGAAATTCGCTCAACACATGAATCCTTGGAAATATCTTATCTTTATTTATCAATCCATCTTGTTGGCTCAGAAAATGATAGAATAACCTTCTGGGTCTCCTGATAAAAAAATCTATAGAAATTTCTAATAGAATCCACCCCTAAAATACTTCAAATGAAGAATTATTTATGCAAATTCTAAACTGAAATATCTTGAAAAAATATCAAGATTGGTTTTACAAATATCTCAAACTGTTTTACATTAATAGAACTTAAATAAAGGAAACTCAAAACTAATGAATCTATTTGACACTATATTTATGGATTAATGGTGACAAAGAAGATAAATTCGAATTGATAGCAACTCTTAATTGATGATGAGGCTTCCAAGTCACTAACTACCTCCTTCCTTTGTGCATTTTTCCCTAGAAATTCTGCAAAATTAGTGTCCAGTGATACCTTTGTATATCTCAATTCGAGATACATTTGTAAAAAGTGAAAGATTTTATTGTATATAAGTATGTTATTGAGATAAACCTCTTTCAGTTTCCCAAAATTTACCTCCATTTGTTCACAATATTCTCTGCAAAAAGATGTCAAAAACAAAACTTTGCACAGTCCGAAAAATAGGCTGTGAAGATATGCATTTGTCTCGCTTTTTGTAATATATGTGTAAAACATGAAATAGGTTTCTGTAGATTGGCCTTTAAGGAACACAAACCTTCTCCAGTTTCTCAAAATACATCTTGGAGTGACCACAATAGTTTTTGCAAAACTATGACTTAAACAGGAAATTTATGGAAAATGTACAATTCTTGCTCTGATTTCACCTTTTAACCTTAATTTTCTTTTAACTATTTTTACCTTTACTTTGGATAAACTTCATTTTTGCTGGTGAAAGTGTTTTCATCTCTATTTAACCCTTACTGCCTCCATGTTTACTTTTATTGTTTACCTTGACTGCTCTGTTTTTTCATCTATCTTCATTTTGACATGAATTTATTTTATCTGTATGCTTTGTAACTGTTTTCCATGTTGTTTGTCTTCCCGCTGGCTGCTTTTATTCACTTTTTTTTTTCAATCTGATACACTTTTACTAGTACTCTTTCATCTAGTTGATTTATCTTTTTCCTTTTACTGTGCTTTTTTTACTTTCACTGTAACTTTTCAAATGAGAGGGTCGTTCTGGTTTTTTCTCAAAATACCTGGAAATTGGTGAATTGGCTTCAAATTAGTGTTCTCGGCAACTGCAGCAGTTTGAATGGACTCTGGTATGGACTAAGAGCTTGATTGGGGTCTCTGCAACTTCTTCAGGAGTGAAATTGAGGTCAACTGGTAATTTCAAGGTTTGAAGGTGTCGCAATGGCTTGCAGAAGTTTACAAAGAAATTGATCAAAAAAGGCCAAATAGGGCTTCTCGACCTTTTTATTGAACAACGATTATTTTTTGGCAAGTGAATTATGAAGGAATAGTGAGCGATTTTTCAAGTTGGCCAGGAAGGCAATTTTCCAAGCCATCACACCGCCTTATCAAGGAGGCGGTATTTTGGCGAGGTCATCTGATCTACCTTAACGCTTGACATGTAGCAGATGGGGGCCCAGGAAATACCACTTTATCGGGCGGGTAAAGGTCGGATATCGGGTGAATGTGATATGGCTATCAATCGTTAGATTCGGGTGCTGACGATCGGACAACAGTCTAGTGATAGATTAGTACAGATGAAATGGGCAAAGGTTTTTGGCTGGCCCGGGGCTTTAATCCATGGTGGTTTGTGATTATTTTATGAGTTACACATGGGATTAAATTATCGGATAGGGTTAATGAATGGATTATCTTAACTTTACTGAGAATTAGTGAGTTAAGAGGGTTTTATCGAGGGCATGGGATAAAAATATAGTTTGTAGTTAAACTAAGGGTTGGGGTATTATATACAAGATTTATTTATATATGGGAAGAGGTATATCGGGAGCTATATTATTAAGTTATAAATTAATATGAACTGAAATGAGCGGAGTGAAAATACTACTAAGCATAATATTTGCGCATTTTCTTCACATACACTTATACTTAGGATAAAAACTTTTTGTGGGCATTTTGAGTGAAATGAAACTGGCATTTTTACTTTTCATAGGCAAATGGTGTTTAACCTAAGGAAAAGGGGTTTTATTAGGGTAATTAAGGGAAATTACTTTTATGAAGGGAATTATAACACTTGATGTCCATAATTCATTAAGCCAAGGGTCTGGTCCCACCAAAAGTCAGAGAAATGCTTTGAGCCTTTATGACTTAAAGGATTTATAGTACTAGAACATACTTGTGGATGGGGAAATTAGTAAGTTGATCTGAAAATGGGGCTCTTATGTTTCTTTTCTAACTTACAAGAACCTCTCCCACTTCCAAAGCTTCAAATTTTCCCAAGTCTATTTGATCAACCAATGCGGAAATCAGAAATGCTTGAAAATATGGGTGTATGCTTGTATTTGTTTTCAGCTGATTACTTACTTTAAAATCTGTTGTTTGTGCTAAGATGGAAGATACTTAAACTGATATACAAATGCATATAATAGTAGTTAAAGCAGCAATAAAAATAAAAACATAAGACAACAATATAATATGGAGTTCACCCTGATATCTTGGGCTACATCTCCTTGAGCTCTAATCAACTCAATTTGGCTCTCTGGGATTATGGCTTCAATTCTTTTACAAGTGCTACACTTAACTCCAATGTTTTATACAGGAACATTAGGCTCAGAACACCATCTTATCCCTTGGCTCTTGGAGCTCCTCAACTTTCTAGCTCTGGCTCTTGGCTTTGGTTCTGGCTCTGGCGGTGGCTCTGACTCTGGCTCTGGCTCGGTGGCTCGAGCTCTAGTTCTGGCTCTCAGCTCTCGCTTCTGGCGCTCACTCTGGCTCTTGCTCTGGTTGTGGCTCATGGCTCTCTGCTCTGGCTTCTCTAAGCTCTCTCACTCGGCCTTTGCATGCCTCTGTGAATCGCTCAACTTCCAAGCAACTCCAACAACAATATGCTGTTGTCAATTGAGCTCTCTGGCTTTTCACTCGACCTCCAAGTGGCTCCAAAGACTCTTTGCACATTCAACACTTTTTCATTGTTCGCTCTCTCTTCTCCTATCTCCTTGTTTGTTCATCTCCGTTTTTAGCTTTCTCTTTCCCTGCCTCTGTTCATTTGAATCCATTCTTTCGGCTGTTATAGTCACTGCATCACCTCACAAGGAAGTGGCCACCTATTCTGTAATGGATAAGTGTCAGGTTCACCAGAAACACTCGATCGTTTGAAACAGACGTTATTTCTGTTTACTCCAAGAATGCCTGTGAAACACGAATCTCTGCCAACTCATCATCCACGTTGGACTTCAAACCTTTATGTGCCAAGGCTTATTTCTCCCGTCGATTCCAGTTTCTCATCAGGCACAATCTCTGCCGTTAGATATGGGGCCTCTAGATCCTACGATCATCGCTCTTATTGCGCGGATGATTTGCTCAGATGTTAGCCCGCAATGAGAGCGGTTTTCTCTCTCATCCACCAGAAACGTGTTAATCACTGTATGGCATCATTGGGTCCTCTGACAAACCCTCTTACCCCCCAAAACGCCTCCAATATTCCACCGGTTTTTGGTGCGTGGGACTTGCCTGTCGTTTCAGCGCTTTTCCCACGATTTTTGGGTTTTCCTTGTGACCGTGTGCTCAGGGCTTTTCATTCTCGAGGGGTTTTTCCCAGCGATGCACGATTTGTGCTAATCGCGCATCAGAAACAACCTCCGTTTTCTGATCTGGACTTTCTAACTGCTAGTTAGTGCCACTGCGCAATCTCCATGGGCCTCGGTCAGTGTGCTTGGACCAAAGGTCCTCATGGCTCTGTGCTAGTTGCAAATTGTCATTGTTCAAGGGTTATTTCTGATAAGCTTCAACAAGACTTTAAGCTTTGATAATTTTTTACAAGGTTCAGGTAGCTTTAAGAGAGTTAAGGATCCAATTTTGGATCATAAGTATAGGGATGAAATGAATGAGGGGAAGTCAATTAAATCACCTTGTAAACCTCTGTTTTTGCTTTCTTAATTGTTCATGCACATTGAAACATATGATTAAGCATGATAAATGTGTTTTTGTCCAATCAACTTTATACTTCAGCAACCTTTTTTCTACTTACCCATTACTTACCCTAACATTTTTTCTTCACTTATTTGGTGCATTTAGGCTAGCAGACCCTTATCATTCTTTTTTCTTTTGAAAAGTAAACTATCTAATTCTAACCTTATATCTTCCAAGGGCTCAAATTAAGTTGATGAGCCCCTTTTATTTTCTCTACCTATCTAATGACCTGCCAAGATTAAGCTATTTGGTGAGATTTTATTCTCTAACTATAAACATAAAATTCGAAGGATGAAATAGTCGAGATTAAGCAGTTTGACTACCATGGGTTGTGGCATGTATGACAAGCTTCACACAACCATTATTTAAGACAACAAAGCAGTAAAATAGTAGTGGCATTTAGACTTGCACACTTTCATGATCTGTTTTTGTTTTTTTTGGTTCATATATTTTCATTTTTTGATCTTTGTTTCTTTTTTTCCTTTGATTGTTCTTTTAGGACATACCCTCTTAAAATTTTCTAATTTGGGAATACATTTGTAGAAATCAAAGGTATGTACAATATTACAATACTGACCATAGTCAATTCAAAATTATGAATCCTATTATTATAGGACCCTAACAGGGTCTACCAGAGGCTCAATAAAAACCCCTCAGCAGTAAAGGCATCCCCTTGAAGATGAAACAACTTTGATACAAAATGTAAGTTTTAACCCTGTACATAAATTACCTGCAAACGAATTCTTAAAAAAAGAAAATATACAATGGCAAGAGAATAAAACATAAAACAAATATACACAAAGATTTTCCATGGATCCTAAAACTGGGAATACCATATTCACTTTTCATTATATTCCTTTCAATGTTACAATAGATATATATACATGCCAAAGAATTCATAAACCCCAATACATTAACCATGGATTAGTGTTGAAAATAATACTGAGAGGGGGGGTGAATCAGTATTATCTAGTCCTTTTAACAATTCTTCCTTATTTATACTTTGAATTATTTTGCATATCAGTACCATAAAACAATGAGCATGAACAAGAAAAACAGACAGTCACATCAAAGAACACTAGATATAAGGTGGAAACCCAATGTGGGTGAAAACCACCTGCTGCAATATGTCTCTATCTTCTTTCAAATTAGAAACTCCTTTTACAATGGTCTTGTACTGGTGCAGTCCTTTACCAGTACGCAGGCTGCAACCTGCAGAGAGCTACAACTCTCTCTCGTTTCCCAGTCTCTCCTGGAAGGGAGCTACAACCCCCTACTTCTTTTCTTTCAAGGACCACTTTTCATAAATTTTCAAACTGGATCCATAAATATCAAATGATCATCAAGTACCAGTAAGTCACCTAGATAACCAGATCTCCTGCAACGCCTCCTGTGGCGCCTCCTGCGGTGTTTCCTGCGGCGCCTCCTACGGTGACTCCTACGGCGACTTCCTGCGCCTCCAGTAGCGACTCCTGCGGCGACTTCCTGCTGCGCCTCCTGCGGCAACTTCCTGCGGCGCCTCCTGCGGCGACTCCTACGGCGCCTCCTGCGGTGCCTCCTACGGCGCCTCCTACGGCGACTTCCTGCGGTACCTCCTGCGGCGACTTCCTGCGGCGCCTCTTGCGGCGACTCCTGCGGCGACTCCTTCCTGCAGCACCTCCTGTGGTGACTCCTGCGGCGACTTCCTGCGGCGCCTCCTGCGGCGACTTCCTGCAGCGCCTCCTGCGCTTCCACAGCTGCAACGCTCGAGAGATCACCCTTCACAGATTTGCTTTTCACTTCACTTTCATATAGATCAAGCTTTTGAAACAATAACCCAATATATTAGATCTTAAGATATTCAACCCAAAAGCATACCTAAGCCAAATGATCTCCTTTGCTTTATATAGGCAAGCTCTTCCTCAAATCATGGATCATGGGGCTCAATAATAATAATAAAATAAAACAATACCATGGGCCAAAACCATAACAAACCAATACCATCAACTCAATACTAGAGATCAACACGTCTGTCGAGATGCCATGGTCCAAAAACCATAGGTTCAAATTCCAAGGACTAACTACCATGGACCAAAGGTAAGTTTTCCTACATGAAATAAACTTTTCTCCATAGGTTCAAATTCCAAGGACTAACTACCATGGACCAAAGGTAAGTTTTCCCACATGAAATAAACTTTTCTCTGCATAAAATTCCGTGAGCTTTTCCCCACATGAAATAAACTTTTTTTAATTCTCATCATATTGAGAGCCATGCCATGGGTGTAGCCATCAAGTACAACATCTGTAACATATAACCATACCAGAAACATAATGCCAACAATAGTCACTGGCATCTGTTTCAATCTCAAATGGCCATTGAAGATCTGGCAATGCTAGTACTAGTGTTATACTAATTTTTTCTTTTAAGGTGTCGAAGGCTTTCTACTGTTTTCCTTCCCATTAAAACACCTTGTTCAATCATGTTAAAGTATGTAAGGGAGTTGTAATCAAGGAAATGTTACCAATAAACATTCTCCAATATTGTGTTGCTCCTAGGAAACTCCTAACTTTTGTAGTAGATTTGGGTTTAGGCCAGTTAACAATGAGTTCAACCTTAGAGGGATCTATCTTCAGTTCAACACCCCCTACGATATGACCCAAATAATTTAAAGATGTTTTGCCAAATTCACATTTTGATAAGTTCATGTAGAGATTTTCTCTTTTCAAAACATCTAAAGTCTACTTTACATGCTTCAAATGTTCTTCCCATCTTTTCATGAAAACAAGAATGTCATCTAAATATACAATTACAAAATCATCAATAATATGTTGGAGTACATCATTCACAACTCTCATGAAAGTGGTAAGAGAATTAGTTAAGCCAAAAGGCATAACTAACCATTCATACAACCCTTGCTTTGTTTTGAAAGCAGTCTTCCATGCATCTTGTTTTCCAACTCTGACCTGATGATAGCCACTACGCAAGTCCAACTTGGAAAAGTAATCTGCTTCTTTCATATGATCTAATAGATCATCAATGTGAGGAAGAGGATAACTATTCTTGATCGTTATTTTATTCAATGCTCTGTAATCAATGCACATCCTCCACAAACCATCTTTCTTTCTCACCAGTATGATTGGAGATCCACATGGTGATGTGCTTGGTCTTATGAACCCTTTATTAAGTAGCTCATGTACCTACTTCTTGATCTTTGCATTCTTTAAAGCAGATAACCTATACATTCTGATGTTAGGTAATGGAGCATCTTGTTCCAAATGAATATCATGTATTATTTCCCTTTCGGGTGACAGCCCTTTAGGTTCTTGAAATAGGATATCATATTCTGAAACAACTATAACTAAATCAACTTTCTATTTAGCATCACAGCCTTCAAATACGTTGGTTTTATCAGAGTTCTTTTCCTTTATAATCATTAGTAAAAATTGCTTGCATGAATTTACAATTCTTTTCATATGCCCTGAGTTTATGAGAGAATAGTTATTTTTTAGTTTATGAGCTCTTACAATATATTCTATTCCATCTTTAGTGAGTTGATACTTATTTTTAGCTCTATAGAATATGGCTTTTCTATCATACAAGTAAGGATTTCCTAAAATAATACCACATATATCCAAGGGAACTATATCTAACTCAACCTCATCTACAAATGTTGACCCAAGAGAAAACCTAAGTTTACATTGTTTAGTCACTTGTAGCTTTGCTTTATCACATACACAACCTAATGGACATTGCTTCTTCTCAGGTGTTGTTAGTAACCCCAACTTCTTTACAATTGTTTTAGAAATCAAGTTTACTTGTGATCCACTATCAAATAAAGTATCAATCTTTTGGTGCTTGGAAATAACTCTAATATTAAAAAGCACGTGTCTTTTCCTCTCATTGTTCATTATCAATAGAGTATGCAAAATTACTTGTATATGCTTCAGAATTTTTACCTTTATACCTATGGTTGTGACCATTGTTTCATCACCTGAGTCTGACCCCAAGTCTTTCTGAATAGCAACAACAATCTTCTTCTTCTTACCACCGAACTTCTTGGGTTTCAGCTCTAGATGTAAATAACAACAGTGTTCATCATCATGTCCATCCTTCTTGCAGTGAGTGCATGAAGGTTTGTCTTTCTGTATAGCATTTGCCTTCCTGTCTTTTCATCTCAGCTTCTTCTTTTCCTTGCTTTTTCTTGCAGAAGGTTTTGATGATCCCCCAATCTCTGGGTTCACATTCTTGCCTCTAGCTTCTAGATGTGTAGCCTGAACTGGTACATCATCTAGGCTAGTGGAGTTAAACATGAGAATGGTGTGCCTCAAATAGCTATGCAGACCACCTATATACTTCAACAAAGTTTCAGGTGAGTATAGATATATGCCTAGAGTTAAAGCTCTTTTTCTAAATTCCTGGGTATAACTTTGTACACTTTGGCCCTTTAATTAGCGAAGAGTTTTCCAACTCATCATTGCTTGTTGTGTATAAGCTAGAGGATAGAACTATTTTTTAATGGCAAAAACAAATTCATTCCAGGCAGAAAGAATTTTACCATGTCTCTTCAGATTAGCTTGTGTCTTGCCTTCCCACCACAATAGTGTAGTTCCTCCAAGGCAAAGGTTAGCTAGCTAAATATTTCTCCTTTCTAAATCAATGTTCTGCACCTTGCAATATACATCAATCTATATAATCTAGTTATCTAGCTTTTCTGCATTAAATTCTCCATCATAAATTGGCAAATCAAACTTTACATCTAATTTGATCAAAGAAATTTTCTTGTTTTTCTTTTTAGGGCTATATGGAGGTGATGGTGGAGGAGATGATGGAGGAGGCTCTTCCCCTTTTCCTTTGCCTTTTGTATGGGCAACTAGAAAAGGTTCCTCTGCTCCTTTGCCTTGTTTGTGTGTTGAAGTGCTTTCACCTCGACCGTTCTTAAATTCTCGATGCATCTCTTCCACCATGGCTCACATGGCCATAAAAATGTCCATGAATTGAGATTCTGATTCCAATGGAATTTCTTCTACCATTCTCCTCGAAGGATAGACTCTTCCAATCTCTGGATTAGCCTCAACAATTTTCCTTCTCCTAGTTTGAGCTTTGACCTATTTAGCATTCAAATCTAGCACAAGCTTGTCTAACCTTAACAAAACCAAAAACCAAAAGCTCTGATACCACTTGATCTAAAAATGAGATCTTAGATTAATATTAAGGTATTAAAAACTCATGTGCAGGATTTGCCAATGGATCGAAAAGATTGTGAATAATATAGACAACGAATCAATTAGAAAAACATAATAGGTACACGCATAACATAACAAATAATCAAGGAGTTCACCCAAAACTCTTGGGCTACATCTCCTAGTCTAGCTTTTAGTGGTGACCTCTCTATTATGTCTTCAAGAACATAGTTTTTACAAATGTGAGATCAAATTGAGTCTCAACACAACAGGAATAAAAAAATGGGGCTTTAGTTGGATCCCCCAAGTCTTTTTGAGTACATAGACTCTCCTTCTCGCTCTCTGTCTCTATTTTCTCTCTGTCTTAGCATTGCCTCTCTCTATCTCTCTCATTCTGTGGCTTTTAAGCCAATTGGCACTTGTCTATTCGTTTCCCCCTTCGGGCTCTTTGGCTCCCAACATCTATCTGCTCAAATCCCCTCTAAGCATTAAACAATCATTGTTAAACATCTTTAGGGATGGTGGCCACCTATTTTGCAACAAAAGGGACCATTGGCGTGTTAAAATACCAAAATAGTTGTTGCTCTGTTTACATAGAGAAATACACAAAAAACGCTGAAAAAACCTCATAAACGCCTCTTATCGGACTTCAAATAATATTAATTCCGCCTTATAACTCCATCTGATCCACCTTTATATTGCTATCGCATGTCCACCATTGATCTGTGTGATCATTGATCCAATAGTTGATATTCATTTCGGGTAGCTTATGTGTACAAAGATTACTTGCCCAAAAAGGCGGTCAAGACACGTGTCAGCGAGTGGATGGGATCGGGCAGAGCTCGTCCAATACCAGTTACTACCTAAGGCCTTCTCGAAATCCCACTCATTATGGAACTCAAATACAATAAAACTGCATGTATAATCATTTCGGGTCCATTTCATCACTCCAGGTGCATTTCCTTTGTATTTCATTTATTTAACGAAAATGCGAAAATACATAGAAAAAACCTTTATAACGGAACTTGATATATATATATATATATATATATACACACACACATTCGCATTCATAAAACTTGTCAGGTCCAGTACTTTGTATCGCTGCGATGCGACATTGCGATGCGATATATCGCAATCACATATCGCATGGTCTTCGGACACTGGTAAGTCTTCCCTTGTGTTTTAGCAATGCAATATTGTGATGTAATATGGGATGTTGATCTATGCGCTTGATCAATGGTCCTTGTTAGATCGTGTTGATTACTATCGTGATTTCGATAGGGATGCCTTCGATGTACTCGGCTGGTCACCTTCAATTGTGATATGCCGATCAGATCTGGACCATTGATCATCCAGATCTGATGGCTCCTATGCATTGTTGTTTTAGCCTCTGATAGGTTACATCTTCACCATTTCCACGTGCTCTTTCTTGCCTGACAGTGTAATCCGCCTTTTGTAAAGGTTTTTCTTATGCGTTAGATTTTTATTTTTGAAGACTTAGAGGTTTTTTAGGATCCATTTTGGATCAGTGAGCCCTAAAAGTATTGATCTGAATGATGGGAGTGATGTGCCCAAATATACCTATAACAATTTCCCCCTAAAGCATGAAGTCAAAAATGATATGCCGAGTGATATGCTTTATGATGTGATGAAGAGGTTCTGAAGCAGATGGTGACCTGCATCAATTACAATACATAATATCATGATATTTTAGATTTTTCATGAATCGTTGAGGGAAGGCATACCCATGCTCAATATATAAACTTTCATTACATTTACATAGATAGTTGTCTATAGATATAGACCCATGATGGGATGACCTTCAATGTAAAGTCGTCATGTAGATCATTTAGTACTCTCCTGAAATCGTAGCCTGGATGGATGAAACTAGATCTGAGGTCTTCTATCTTGTTCACTCATTCGCTCAAGTATGATTCTAACCGTGTGAATATTTGATCTAAAGTCAAACGTGGGAAGACACCGCCTGACTACCAGCCAATGATGTAAGCCATTAACAGATGCGAGAGAGATCACCCGTAATGATAATGATTCTCAAGATACTGCAATACATTCTGCATGGTGTGAATAAATGTTTTGATGTCGAACACCATACAAGTCTTTTTGTCAAAGGCCAGTGGTGTCAACCTATTTCGGGAAGCAAGAAACCTCCCATTGATGTCTGCAAGCCCCTAGGTACTGAAAGGGTATTTCTAAGTCAATTGCTTGGATAATGTGCTGATGTCAACAAGAAGTGACTCATCACAGGAGGGCCTTAATGTATCCCACACAATGACATGAAACAAGTGTAATGATTTTTGGAGATGGAATGTGACTGACGACACAAGGTTTAGGAATGGCGGTAATGAAAATGAAGGTTTATGAGTATTGCAAAGGATGAATTTTAACTGACTGACTTTTCTTGAATATGTTGGCAACACTAAATGAATTGATAACATTGAACCAAAACCAAAGTAATGGATGGTATGATAGACCATAGGTATGATTACCATCAAGTAGATAACCCAACAGTCACAAAGATGAAGTGAAAGTGTCATGTTCAAGAGAAACTTGCTACCATAAAGTGGTTTACCCCTTTTCCCATTTTCCCCTATCATTGTTGACCAGTGCCTCTTTATTTTTTATCAAGCTTGAGGAGGATAACATATGCCTATTCTATAATTCCACCCTTCCACTAAATCCATCGCTATGTGATGCTTTAACGAGTCTATTGAAGGTGAAACTCGGTCTTGTCATGATGGACAAGTTTGTCACTATTTGATGTTTTAACGAGTTTAGCGAAAATGATAACTTGGTCCTTTTCATGTTTAGAGAGTTTGAAAAGGGACAAAAAGAAAAATCCACAAGTTATTTTTCGTAAATTTGTCTCTCAAGTCTGAAAAAGTGTAAAATAATACCAGAGATAACCTATTGACCATGTTAGATCAATGTATTCCTTTTTCGTAAGTAATCTATCTCATTTCGGAAAAGTATTAAACTTATACTGAGTACATGTCGTTTCCAATCCATTAACGAGATGAAAAGGACAAGCGCTCGACAATCTTTTCATATTTCAAGAGTTTGAAAAGAGCTTAAAGAGGATTCCACTTAGAGGAACAAGTGTTGTCTAGGATAGCAACTGGTTCTAGTGATGTTGGAACTTCTCAAAACATGTTGATTTATGTGAAGACACTGACTAATAAGACCACTCATTGCAACTATTCCTCAAAAATGGTAAAACAACCAAGTGAAAGTGTATGATCGGCAAAGTAAATAGTGATGATGGAAAGAGAAAAAATAAGGCTCATCTTATGGAAGAGGCTAATAGAATGGAAATTAGGAGGGTTAAAATGGATATGGCTTCATTTTTACACAATCTTGAACCATAGGGAACTATGCTTGGATTCAGTTTCATGTTTACACGAGCTTGAAATGAAAAGCTATCCTTGGATTTGGTTTACATGCCCCCAACATGATGAGTTGATTCTAGGTACATGCCCCCCAAGCTTCATTACATTCATCTAAGTAGACTACTCATGGCTATCAGGTGGATGGAATGAAGGTTGATTTATGAGATCAAGTGAAAGACTTGAATTGGAACTTTTCTCCAGGGGACCTTGTTTCATTTTTTTAAAAGCTTGACATAAGACAAGGAACTATGCTTATATCCTTTGATTCATTTTTTAACAAGGTTGACACAAGACTAGGAACTACCCTCATATCCTTTGTTTCATCTTTTTAACGAGGTTGACAGAAGACCAAGAACTATCCTCATGATTCCTTGATCATGACCCATAAGAGGTCATGACTTCCAAGAGGTTCTCATTATATGGGAGAACAATCCTCTAGAAGGGATACATAGCAAGGAATCCATTAGAGAGATCTGGTTCAAATTCCCCTAGTACGTAATGTACAACATCACAGAATTGATTGTCAGTTGATGTAGGCATGGAATGGATTGCCACATAATGACCCATGGCCGAGAAGATACCATGGGACAAAAGGACCATTTAGGGAAGATGGTTGACTAGAAGCCATATTTGGAACGGGAAATGAAAGCTAGCCAATGGTGACAATTCTGCCTTCATGTGGGAAACACATCACTCAAAAGAATGTTGAAACAATAGCTCCCATGTCATAAACATAGTCACGCCCAAGAAATAAATTGTAATCTAAAGGGCTTGGGACTAGCATCACATTGATATAAACAATTTATCCTCCCAAAGTAATAGGAAAATAAGGAAGGATCCTTAATGGTTGATTGGTTCCTCTGTTAAAAGCCAATATATTCTGGGTAATAGGCACAAGTGGCAGCGAACCGAGCACTTTCCAAGCAATGGAGGAAAGGATAATAAAAAATGCACCTTTATCTATAATAGTGCCAGGTACAGTCATATTACAAACCTGTACTATGATCTAGAAAGGCACATGAGAAGGAAGATGACATCTTATCATTCAATTCCAATTAAAGGAAGTGACCAGACCACTTGGAGGGGGTACAGTAGAAATGGGAGAATTAACCCCTTTAGTTACAAGAGCGGGAGGATTTTCCTCCTATCTTAATGGAATAGGAGGATTTCCCCCAAGCTCATTGGAATCTAAAGAAATGAAAAGAACTTGAGTGGTATCATATTCACTCTCTTCAGGAAAGGTACGATTAAATGAAGGTTAAATTGAGTCAATTGTTTCCTTCACCTATGATTGGTCATGTATAGACCCATGGGATTCACATTCAAAGAGGGCGGGGTTGACTGATGGTTGATTTAGGTCAGTCACTTTATCAACTAGTGAAGGATTAAGGGAGAGTCTCCTGTGACCAGATGGACGTCACTGCGGAGAAGCAAGATGGTTATCGAACACTTTTTTGGCTTCATCCAGATAGGGACAAAGGTGGATGAGGTGATTCCCTTCACATAACCTACAATGAAACTTAACTTTACCCTTATTTACATGAACTTTACTACCACTAGCTGATGGTGTGTCACCAACATGATCTTCAGAAGTTGATGACATAGGACGATGTGTAAGAGAAGACCATTCTTCTAATATGTGAGGAATATCAAGACAATTTCAAATAATATAGTCTCTCGTACAAATTTTGCATGGATATCAAAGTTTGTGAGGCTTATCGGACAATTTCTCATAATAAGTTGCATTCGAAGCAATGCTTGCTTGGTTGCTTCCCTGCTGAATTTACTTCTTCTTCTTCTTATTCTTCTTTTTCTTCTTCTCTTTCTTCTTTTTCTTAGCCACCTAGTTACTAGTACCAATACTTTCACCAGGTGAAGAGGAAGAAAGAGAGGAAGAAACAACCAAAGAAGAAGGAAAAGAGTCAACTTTAGGATTAATTGGAGATTGATTTTGTCTAGTTGGAGGAGTACTCGATTGCAAAGAAATCACAAAATCTTGAACCAAGGAGGTTGAACAAAACCATACTGGTGAGCCAATGGTAAATCTCGAAAGGGATAATGTAGCCATATAAGGAGCACTCATATTTCCCAAACCAGGAAAAGGACTAAGATTCCCATCAAAAGGAAATCCTTGATTGGTGGACTCCGGAATTATTGCCATATGTCTTAAACTAAGATCAACTAAGGAATGACATGGAGGTTGTTATCTATGGTCAATTAATTTTATTTTAATCAAAATAACATAACAAAACAAAAGAGGGATAATATAGGCAAAATGATTACCAAGCAACTATGAACTGCAAAATGCCTCCTGTCAAAACGAGAAGTACGAGTAGGGAATCTCCCTGAATGCTGTGTTCGGTGTATCACAATGTACAAGGTAACCAACTCAGTTACCTAAGGATGGATAGCAACCTAATGTAGTCCTCCCATATATACCTAAAAGTACGTGGAGGCCCATTCCATGTTAGCATTGTCTAATGTGAAACACACAATGAGAGCATTCCTTTATACTTTACGTACTGTAACACCACCATATGTACCTGAAGGTACATGGACAAGATACGATATACTCATGTATCCGGAATGAGGTATCACACTTAGAATGTATCGCAGACAAGTTAGCAACATATGCTATGTTTTACGACGCAGGAACATGTCTCTAGCCTAGAACCTCTAAATGTTTTGTGCTAGGTGACAATGCTCCATTAGGTTAATTGAGATTACTTTTAAGTTGATCTTGCTTAAGAATTTTCCTTTCTACTTCACCACGTGATTTTTTCTGAAATTCATAAAATGAAACTAACATGAGAAACATTCTTTCATTCAATTAACAATGAAACCGTAGCTAGTAAGGGATAGAATAATAAAATCTTTGACAAAGAGAAAATGTAATGCAATTTCCCTAAACCATTCCTATAAGCACATACAAAATTTTCAATGCACAATGCAAGTTTTTATTTTCAATTCCCTTAATGTTGAGATGAAAAAAAGGAAACTAATGCACATACAATCAATCAATCTTTTTGCAAGAATAAAGACTTTACAAAAGTTCCTTTTCGAAAGAAATGAAGACTTTTACAACACTTTCTTTTCAGAAAATATTAATCGACTATAATCTAACTTTGAAAATGAATTGATAATGGTAAATAAATAATTTAAGAAACTCTAAACATTCAAGGACAAAGTAGGGATAGGAAAGGAAACAAAAATTGGTTTTATAAGTATAACAATCATTGATCTTTCAGCAAGCAACAACTAAAGGAAATTTGGAAAAAATCAAGTTAGAGGTGGGATTTGTAACCTAAGGTGGATCAACGCAGCACTGAATGGGAGACAATGCACTTTACAACACTGTCATCAAGCCAAGGGTGCTTTGCAATGCATCGTGTCCAAACCAAGCCTCAACTGGTGACAAAGAGACCTTTCAAGGGACACTCAAGCATAAATTTTGACCAAAAAACACTTCAAAAAGGATGAAATAAGATCAATGGAGCCAAGTAAAGTCTACTAGGGTGTACCAGGATGAAGATAAACTTCTCGAAATGATGATCTTTCCCCAGCAAAATCGCGAATTCGTAATTTGAAAATTTTTATCTACGAATAAACACAACTTCCCTAAGTGGGTAGCTACACTTAGAAAAATAGATTTAAAGAGTTTAAAATTTTCCTATAGAAGATAAATAATACAAGGAAACTACTTGTTATCTTTCACTTCACTTTGTGTCCTTTGAATACCTATTGTCGCTCCTTCTCGAACTGAATCTGCTTGATAAGTACTTGCAATCATAAGCATAGGACAAAAACCAATCAAAGCAAGAGATCTATCTACTATAAGAAAATGGAATCGAAATCATTTACACATATAATCATCATACATAAAGACAAGAATATGGAAAAAATGTGTTAACAACTTTATTAAGTGGAAGGAAGAGTTACAACCAGAGAAGTTTGATCCCATGTCACTCATCCAACTTGAGTTCCATCCTTCATCACACCAAAGGCACAACGCTTCGGCATCATAATACTACTTGCTATAATCTGAAACCTCAAACCAACAATAACTCCTTACAAATTCTCAAAGTCCAGCCCCTGATCACTATGATGAGTGCTCAATTTATAGGGAAATCGAGGTGGTTTCGTCATAAATTGGGCATTTAATGGATTTCCAATTTGGGAATTAGTTTCCATGGAGGAAGGGATGAGAGGATAGGAGGTTATTTGATTCATTCTCTATCTAACTTCGAGCTCATAGGAAAGGATAAGAGGTGGGATTCTTCTAGAATGGTCTAGAATGTAGGAATAATCCTAGAACCCTATGAAGATTTCGCTCAATCTCACCCAGCATGGGTTAAAGTGGGACTAGGTGCTCTGAAGAGTAGGCTTGAATGGGCCTAAGTGCTCTATAGCACATTTACTCCTGACCAAGTTTGCACTGGTCCCTCAAGGAGTCATTTCAGGATGTCTTCAGGCTAGGAAACTCTCAAGAATGATGGCATTCAATGTGATGATTTGTCTAGGACATGTAGCAACTAAATTAGGGTTTGATGAGCCTTAAAAGTACTGATTTGAATGATGGGAGTGATGTGCCCAAATAGACCTGTAACACCCATGTCTTATTCTTATTAACTTGGTCTAGTTCTTCATTCATTGCTTTCACCCAAATCATATCTTCACTTTCTTGACCGATATTTTTGGGCTCAATTTATGACAACAATGCAAGGTTTGTGCAAATTTGTTTTTGAATGAATGTCCTAGTTTGAACACCAAGTCTATGATCACATATAAATTTGACTTTCTAGGTGTTATTTCTACACATACTTGGAAGGAATTTCATTCCTTTGTGTTGCATCTTCTTCATTTTCTTCTTCTTTTCTTGTTTCTTCTTTATTTGATAATTTAAATGCCGAATTTTCTTCTTCTTCACCTAAATTCTCACTTTCTCTAGATGACTATGAACATGGAAATACTTCATCCACTACAATATAAACATAGTTTTCAACCCTTTCTGTCATTTTGTGAAAGCACCTATAGCATTTACTCTTGATAGAGTACTCAAGAAATATACCCTCATTGGCTAGAGAATCAAACTTTCCAATATTGTTATCATTTCTTTTGATATAGTATTTTCTCTAAAATACTTTGAAATGTTTGACTAATTTTGGTCTCCCTTTCCATAACTCCTATGGAGTCTTATCACTGTCCAGTCTGAGTTGTGTCATGTTTTCTAAATAGATAGTTTTGTGTGTTTCCTTTCCCCAAAAGGTGTGTGGAACCTCTCCTTCATCCATTATAGCATGAGCCATCCCCTGAATTGTTATGTTCTTTCCCTCAAATACTCCATTTTTTTGTGGAGTTCTAGCCTCTAAGTATTGCCTCCTTATTCCATGATCTTCACAAGACTCTTCAAACTCTCTTGAGGTGAATTCTCCATCTCTGTCTAATATTAAGCATTTAATCCTTATATATTTCTCATTTTTAACCTCAAATACAAATATCTTGAATTTTGTAGAGCTTTTGTTTTTCTTTCAGCAACATTATCCAAGTGGCTCTCGTAAAATAATTAATAAATAAAATAAAGTACATTTATTGTCTTGGATTTTTATCCTTGTTGGGACACATATAGGAGTGTGAATCAACTCCAAAGGTTTAGAGGTTGAGAACTCCTTGATCTTGAATTTATTCCTTCTATGCTTGCCAAACTGATAGCACTTGTAGATTGAGCTATCAGGTTTCGACAGTCTTCGTAATCCTTTTACTACTTCTATTTTGTTGCTTTTACCAAGTTTTCCAAATATATATGGCCAAGTCTTCTATGACACAACCGATTTTTATTTTTCTTACTGAGGTAACAACTTACTCTAGAATCACCAAACACATATACATTGTTGTGAGTCTAAAATTCCTTTCCCACAAGCTTCCCATTTGTTGCTTTTTGAATCTCATAGTATTTAGATCAAAAGGTCACATTATAGAAATTATCACACATTTGACTAACACTGAGCAATTTGTGCTAAATTCCTTCAGCATACAACAAATTTTGGGCCTTGGTCTTCTCGTCAAGATTGACTATGCCCTTTCCTTTAATTTTTGTTGGCGCATTATTTCCAAAGCTGACAATATTCCCTTTGTCTTTTTCTTTCAAAAACAAGAATTTACTCTTGTCCCTAGTCATGTGCTTAGAACAAACAATATATATAAATATATATTATATATATATATATATATATATTATATATTTATTATATTTAGATATAATTTGATATAGATATAACCTACATTATCTCTGATTTATTTTTAGAATTTCTTATAGGTTTTTTAAATCCCACTATTTTTCAGTTACTTTTATCAACTATTCTTTCCTTTATGTTCTCATTTTGAACTAGAATTATATAATTTACTTAAATACTATAATATATATCTATTATATATATTATATTATATATTATATATTATATATATCTATAGTAATATTATTTACAGGGTTCCGAGAATGTGCCATTATGAAAACCTGTCTAGGTAGATACCCTTCTAAAGACTATTCATACTTTGTGACCTAATTTAGCTCACTTATACCTTGAGTTATGATTTTTTTTTGTATTTTCCTGTTCATTAATAAGTAATAATATATTTAGGGTGGATTTTGAAACTATTTCCTTTGATGCAATACTCTAGATATTTCTGATTTCTTATGGAGACATTAAATTCCTCATTCTGGGTCAGATGATCCCAAAACCCATGGATTGTTTTCTCTGCATGTGCATTATTTTATGTTCGAAGAAAATCAGTAAGGATTTCTATCATTTGTATTTTAATTTATGGATTTATGTTGTTGGTTTTTCACTTCCTTCTTACAAGTTTTTTTTTTTTCTATAGGATTCCATGCCTAATATTGTACTTATTTAAGGGTACTTCAACCTACAACTATAGTTAGTTGTAATATATTGAGGTCAATACTGACCTATACTAAACATTAAACATATTTTCTTTTGTTGATAAAATGTTGATGTTGATGTGCTTTATATATATATATATGATTTTCATAATGTATTTATATTCTTCTTTCTCTTATACAATAATATCTATTACTCAGTTCCTTTGTTTATCTCCAGTTGATCAAGTCTTTCTGACCTTTTTACATAGTATACATATTTACCTTAGTATGTTAATATTTTCAATACCCATACGATATATAAATTTTACTATGTCTTTGTACTTAGCAATATGGTATACAATTCACTTTACTGTAAATATTCTACAATATAGGATTACATTTCTTACCTGTAGAATTATAATTACATTCCTTTTGTAAGAATAACTTAGTTAACCTTTAAAGGTTAACTAAGACAACATTTAGTACTACCCTTTTGTAAATATCCACAGTCCAAACACTTGATATTTTACGTATTCTCATTCTGTTTTTTTCTAATTTCTTAGGTCTTTTAACAGCCTTTATTTTTATACTAAAGTTATGAAGTTTATATATACAATCATATCTTTGTGTTCTTTAATCCTTCATAAATACAATTGCTTCTTAGGAGATTACCTTTAGTTTTATAGTGTCGCATCAACATAATTAAAAAAAGAGATTACTAGAATTACCTAGGTTCTACTATGTTTATCAATTTACTAATTAGATTATCACATATCTTATGTATAGAAATAAATATATTATTTCAATTCTAACTAGAAAATAAACTCCAACGGTTGTATGAATTTCTATTTACCATATTCACACCTAAATATTAGTGAATATAAATTCAAGAGATCCTATAACAAATTAAATTTCCTTTCAAAGAATTACAATCACTTTTATACTAAGTAATAAAAATACATAAATGCAAATTTACTGTTAATACATTAATAAAAACTAATACACTACCTTTTCACCAATATTGTTCATCTAAATTTATTTCCTTTTTAATTATCCAGAAAGAGAAAGAAAAGAAAAACATTATAAAGTATTTTTGCCATATAAATTCACAATTTAGTAGTTCTGAAAACAGACTTGAAAGCCAGAGTATGGAACTAATAGAGGATTTCAATCACTCCACCAAACCTTTCACACTTTTTACACACATTTTACACAAAGTATCCCCCTGACCATCAGTCAGTTAGTTATTTCTTTTGTCCTTTTCTTTCCTTTTCACTAGTTGAACACTGCATGAATATTTTTTTCTAGTAAGAAGGAAAAAACAAGATTACCCCTCACACAAATCATTTTATAGTTGGTAACTACCTCCACCTCATGCAATAGGTGGCGGGTAGTAACTAGATCATCTATGAGCTCTACTTCCCACAACCAAAGAAAACTTCTTGTCCTTTAGGGAATTTATGGATCAATAATTTCCATAATCATAAATAATCCAACAATCATATTGGATGCCTCATACTTAATGAATGGGTAATCAATATCCATCATTGACTTGCAACCTTTTTCTCTTTCATCCACATGTAGCTTCTACGGTCATTTCAAAACTTCTTTATTTTTATTAACAACATAATACTTACAAATTCAAATTTAATATTTATCCGTAATAAAATACTAGTAAACTCTGAAAATTTTGCACAAAAATTCTCAGAACTTCTCTGCAAACTCTCTGCCCAAAAAACAATCTTGCTCTAATACCATGTAGAAAAATTTGTAGATTCACAAGCTCATGTAATCTACTAAAACAAGATACAAGAATCTACTTCTACTCTTTATAGCAGAAGCCCATAAACATCGAGCAAATAATAATCAATAGAGGAAGATAATCAAACGCACATAACACAACAAATATCCAGGGAAAGCCACAACTCAAAAACCCATTATCTCTTTTGTATTAATCAGGAAAATCAAGATAAAATTACAATGCTTTTTCTCGCTGGAATAATCCCAAGACTTAGAAAAATAAATCTCCAACTCATAAGAAAGGTCAAGGCCAAAGCTTATGAAGGATAGCTTGTATTTAAGGGGAAATAAAGCCTCTAAAAATAATACAATCCCTCATGGATCAATTCTCGATTGCATGCACTGTCAATGCAACTCAGAAAAATATAAAACAAATAGTGTTTCCGAGAAAACTAGTGTCTTTTCAATCTGCTAGTCCCACTAGGATTGGCAGCTATCCTAGAAACAAATAATCAAAGCAACTTGCAATTTCCTCTATGTATGATAAATAAGAGAGAAGCAAAGGGACCAACCTGGATCTTCTGCTTGACTCCTTGCTTGATTTCTCTCCTCCTTGACAGAGCTTGCAACTCTTCTCCTACTTGTCCTGCTTAGAGAATACATGTAGAAACAAAGTAACACAACACCATCAAAGAATCTCGATCTATGATATCATAAGCATTGCATAATCAGAAATACAATGAGCATACAATGGCATTTACAAATAACAACATTCAAAAATACATGATTGTATGGAGGAAAACTCAAAGAACTTTATTAATAATAGAAGAGAGGGTTACAACCCAACTGTCTGATTCAGCATCATCCTCCTAGCATCAAAGCCCTCTTCACCTCACGAAAAGCAAGATCACCCAACAATACAATGTTCCTTCTCAAAGACAAGCTATCAGCACTTCCTTACAAATTACAAAATTCTAGCCTCTAGATCTCTTAGATGAGGGATCCATTTATAGATGTTTGTAAGGGTGTGAGTCACCTCTGGGTTTTTGATTAGTGTCATTCCACTTGTTGTTCTTGGTTCCACTTGGATATTTCTTGGATCTCTTACTCATCCCTAGGCAAATTTAGAGAGGCAAGTGTCATGGGAGAAGTTTCTATAAGATTCCATGAGGATCGACTTAGCAAACTATCTCAGACATTTGTCCATTCTCACTCATCGTACCGCACAGAAGGCCTCTACACTATGCATCACACCTGGCTAGTGTAGGAGTCAGTTCGCATCGCACCCTAATAGTGGAACAATCATTATGGTCCTGTTTTGGCCAGTTTTAAGTGGTTTTCCAGGTGGAGCTTTTGGGGAATGATGTAATTAGTTGACCATAATCCTTTAGGATATGAAACAACACTTTTAAGGGTTAAAGAGCCCTTAGTTTATTGACATATAAGATTGAGGTTGCAGTGCCTAAATATGTCTATAGCAGTTGCCCCCTAAAGCATGAAGTCATAAATCTTTTGATGTTTGGTGAAATGCTTTATCATGAGGATCCAAGGTATTCGACTTGGAAGGTGACCTATATAAGATACAATACAATATATCATCGCAATATAATTTTCCATGATCTAGCTGAGGCAGGCATTCCCATGCTCAGCTTTATAAATTCATTTTTATGTACATAGAACAGATAATCATTTGTAGTTGCAGACTGGTGATTCTTTATATGTAGAGTCATCATCCCTTAGCTTGGATGATCATCTGTGCAACTTCTGTGTAAATTTGATGTCTTTATATTCCTTAATATATTGCAGCCTAGATGGATGAAACTAGATCAAGGGTCTTCAAACTCATTCAATCTTTGCCTGATGTACAAGTCGATCCATGTGAAAAGATATCCTGAAGTCAAACATGGATAGACATCACTTGATTACCATCCAATATTGTAAGTCATTAACAGACACGAGAGGAATCACTGATAATGATAATGACCCTCAAGGTACTACAATACAACTCACATGGTGTGAACATATGATCCGATGCTGAACACCATGCAAAATCTTTTGGTCAAAGGCCATTGATGTAAACCTGTCGCCGGAAGTGAGAAACTTTCCATTGAGGCATGCAAGCTTCAAAGTACTGAAAGGGTTGTTTCTAAGTCAACTTCTTAGATAATGAGCTGATGTCGACAAGAAGTGACTTGTCATAGGAGGGCCTTAATATATCCCACATCAATGACATGAAACGAAGCAAATGATTTTCTGGAGGTGAAAAACGATCTGACGATACAAGGTTCAGGAATGGCGGTCATGAAAAATGGAGGGTGAAGGTCTTACAACAGATGAGGCATTAACTGAATGGTGAATTCTCTGAATAACCTCTCTCTAACATATTGGTGACATTGAAATGGATTGGTAGTGTTCACCCCAAAAGATGGATGGTATGGAGGACCAATGGTGATATGACCCCGACTCAATCATGGTGATGGAGTGAAAGTGTCATGTTCAATAGCGACCTACTACCAATAAATTCTTTAAGTTTTCTTCCCTTTTTCCCCAATCATTGCTAGCCAATACCTATTTATTTTTGTCAAGCTTGAGGAGGATAACATATACTTGTTCTATAATTTTCCCTTCGAGCAAACTTGTCGCTATGTTTAGCGAGCTTAATGACAATGAAACTCGTTCTTATCTGGGTGGACAAGTTTTTCACTATTATTTTAACGAGTTTAATGACAATGATAACTTTATCCTTTTCATGTTTAGAGAGTTTAAAAAGGGACGAAAAGGAAACTCCAATAGTTCTTTTTTGTAGCATAATCCCTTATGTCCGAAAAAGGATAAAGTAATATAAAAGGGATGTTTTTCGATAACTTTAGCAAGCTGAAAAGACAAGCACTCGAACTTTTTCATGAGATAATCCCTCAAGTCCAAAAAAGATTAAAATATATAAGAGGGATGGAACTTCCAATCACTTTAGCGAGCTGGAGAGGCCAATAGCTTGACAATCCTTTCATATTTAGCGAGTTTGAAAAGAGTTTAAAGTAGACTCGTTTTTTGAGGAACAAGTGGTGTTTAGGGTAGCTACTGGTTCCGGGTAAGCTTGGAACTTCTCAAAACATGGTGATGTGAAGAGGGTGGCTAATAGGACCACTCGTCGTAGCTGTTCCTCAAAAAGGTAAACAATCAAGCAGAATCGTATGATTGGCCAAAAGAATGGAGGTGATTGCAGGAACACAACTGTTAGAATATTAAATATTACGGAGCAATGGAACACATAAAATATTGTAGAAATATAAACATAGAAAATGCACAAAACAAGAGAGACACAGATATACGTGGTTCACCTAGTTTGGGCTATGTCCACCCCGAAGAGCCAGTCCTTCCTTTCTATTATCCAGCAAAATGAAGAGACACAACCTACAACAAATCCACTGTAATATCCTATGTCTTCTCTCACATTCTCACCTCTCCGTTTCTCCCTCATAAGGAATACACATCTATCTCACAGCCTTAAATACAATGCCCTCATACAAAGAGAGCGGTTGCCTTCTAGGGCAAAAAACCCTAAACTAAACATAAGTTCTACCATCAGATCATCTGCCTAATGAACGACCCAGATTGACTAGAAATTACTATAATTTTACAAGGAAATTTTACAGCTGTTTTTAGCTTTGGGGGCGCTGCCCCGGAAACCCCCTGCCATGTTGGGCTCCCAAAGTTTGCAGCCACCCCCCTGGACCCCCCCTGCAGTGAATATTTTACGGGCGGCATTGCTGCCCGCATTTTGAACTAGGGTCCAATGTGGCGGTACTTTTGAATATAGAAGATAATCAGGCTCCACACCCAACAACAACCAAGGCTCAAAAGGCTAATATTATGGCAATCACAAAGGTTATTTACCAAAGGTGGGTTCATTTTTTAACGATCTTGAACTCTGGGGGAACATATGCTCAGTGGTAGGTTTATTTTTTAACGAGCTTGAACCATGCAATAACATTGCTCATTTTCCTTTCTAGGTAAGCTAGAAACCACCAAACAAAAAAGCTAAAAAACTAGAAAGTTAAGGAACTACTGAGGTTAGGTAGGATGGTTTCATCTGTGGAATTGTTCAAATGTTTCCTTTGCTTTGTTTGCAATGCAGACAAAGGTGAATGGTGGATCAGACCAATCACCTAACTAAGGAAGTTGAAAAACTAAAAAACTAAAAGCTAAAAAACTAAAAAGCTAAAAAATGAAATATGTCATTTTTTTTCTTGCATAAAAAGGTTTGAATGCCCCCAGACATCGAGAAAAGGAGAGTCTCTAGGTAACCATATGGAAATCACTACAGTTAAGTACGATTCTTGTTGTTAGTGGTTAGACAAAATACTTCCATAGCTTTGTCCATCAAATAGACAAAGGTGAATGGTGTGAGATAACACTTCCAATCACATAACCTATAGGGAAACATATCTTTTCAGCTAGGTTTGACCCCCTCAGTAGACCAGGGTGCATGCCCCCTAAGCTTCATTACATTCACCAGACTACTCGTGGAAATTAGGTGGATGGAATGAAGGTCGAAGAGACATTCTTGACGTAAAAGGACCATTTAGGGATGATGTTTGACTTGAAGTTGTGCTCGAACCGGGAAATGAAAGTTGGTCAACAGTGACTATTTTGCCTTCATGCAAGAAACACATCATTTGAAAGAGTGTTGAGACAATATTTTCCATGTTGTAAATATATTCATTCCCAAGGAGTAGATTGTAACCTAACAGTCCTTGGACTACCATCATGTTCAAGTGAATAGTTTTTCTTCTCAGAGTTATTGGTAAATTAGGAAGGATCCCTAATGGTTGACTAGTTCCTTTGTTAAAGCCTAACAAATTTTGAGTAATAGGCTTAAGCGATGGTGAACCAAGCGCTTTCCAAGCAGTTGAGGAAAGGATACTCACTGAAGCCCCTTCATCTATGATAGTTCTAGACACGACCATTTTGTGAGCTTGTACTATGATCTGGAATGGTATATTAGAAGGAAGGCAGGATCTTGCTAGTCAATTCCAATCGAAGGAAGTGACTAGACTGCTTGGAGGGGGTACTGAATAAACGGTTGAATTAACCCCTTAAGTAGCGGGAACTAGGGATTCCCTTCCTGTTGTGAAGGACAGGAGAATTGCCACCAAGTTCATTGGACTCTAAAGTAACAAAAAAATTTGAAAGGTATCGTTCTCATTCTCTTTGGGAATGGTATCATCTAAAGGTGGACCTTCTAAAGGTAAAACTAGATCGATTGCCATCTCGACCTGTTGACTTTGGTCCAGTGTGGACTCATAAGATTCACTCTCAACGATAGGCGTTTCAATCAACAATTGAGTCGTGTCAGTTGAATTTTCAACTAGTAAAGGACTTGGGGAGACTTTATTATATCCGGATAGAAGTCACTGCAGTGAAGCAGGATGGTTACAAAAGACTCATTTAGCCTCATCCAAAAAAGGACAATGAGGAAGGTGATGGTCCCCTTCACATAATCCACATGGAATTTTGACCTTTCCTTTCTGTCCAGGAACTTCATTTTTACTAGTTGATGGCGTGCTATCAACATGATCGCCAGAGGTTGATGATACCAAATGGTGTGAATGGGGAAATCATTCTCTCAAGATCCATAGAAGGCAAGGACAATCTCAACGAAACAAACGAAGTAGAAGGTGAAGGGTCAACTTCAGTATCAAATGGTTGTTGATTCAATTTCTGAGGAATTATGGTATTTTGAATGACAGAGGTTGAGAATAGCCATACTAGTAGACCAATTGTGATTCCTCGAAGGGACAATGTGGCCACATATAGAGCACCAATATTTCCCCAAGAAAAAAATGGACTAGGATTCTCCCTGAGAGGGATTCCATGATTGGTGGACTCCATTATCTCAACCTAAGATGAATAAAGGAATAGGGATGTTATTCCGAATTTAATAAATTTAGTGACACTTTGACACAACTTTTCTTTTTCAATTTTTAAGAGTCGAGAAAAAGCTAAAGATGACTCTAGTCCCCTTCGATTTTTAATGAGCCTAAAGTAACAAGTGCTCAGATGGACCTTTTCTTTTAAGGAGTTGAAAAGGAACGAAAGTGAATATTCTAGACATCTAGATAGAGGGATTATCAAACCAATCAGAAAACTGCAATATACACCCTGGTGGTAAATTAAAGAGAAATTACCAAGGACTTATGTACAACATTCAATCTTCCCAAATGTTGTGTTCAGTTCATTGCGATTGATAGTATGGATAAATAATATAAGCCCATTGTGGTCTCCCAATATATACTCGACGGTATTGGGAGCACAAGTCCATGCTAGCACTTGTCGTATCAAAGAGAAGGAATCACCCAACCTTCAATGAAAATGATAGTTACTAGATTTTACGACGCCGGAACATGTCTCTAGCCTAGAACTCTAAATGTGTTGCGTTAGGTTCCAAAGCTTTGTTAAGTTCATTGAAATTCATTTTAGAGTTGATCTTGCTTAGAATTTTTCCTTTCAATGGTTCACCACGTGATGTAGATGTAAAATTCCTAAATGCAATCTACAATGATAAACAATTGTTGTTTATTTTTAGCAACGAAAATCCTAGCTACTAAGGAAAGAAGATTATGATTCTTTCAACCAAAGAGCAACGAGCACACACTAAATGCACTTTTCCTAAATCATCTTTTGCACACAGTCTAAATGAAAATTAAAATGCATGTATTTGTTTTTTCATTCCCTTAATGTGAGGAATGCCAAAAAAGAGAACTAAGTATAGATCTTAAACATTTCACTCAAAGAAACATTTCGATAATTTATTTTCAAAATGGAAAGGAAGTCTAAATGAAACTTTTCAATTTTGAATAGAAACTGCTTTTGAGACTTCAAATAACAACAAATCAAATCAAATACAAATCAAATATTTCAATCAACTACCTAGACCAGGAAGACTCAACGTCACTTCTCTTTTCGACACAAAAATGACAGTTACGACACCTTGTTCGCACCAAAACGATAGATCAATTTGAGTAACTTTTCGACAATAGATTGTAAATGATGGAAAAATACATAAAAAAAATTACTAATCCTTATCAATGGAGGATGAACAAAGTAAAGCAAGCAGGCTTCAGAAATGAGATATTGTTCATAAGTAGCAAAAACAACTAAACAGAGTTGGAAACAAAGACAAAAAACCCGAAATTTGAAGGAGAGAAATAGGATTACTCATTCATCACAGTTTTGCTTCATAGAAATAGGGATGCATCACACCTGCTACACTCTGGAAGTGTGATGCATAATGGCTTCTAGTTATAGATAGTGCGATGGGCCAAGGAGCGCAACTGAGATGGGTTTTGACTCAAATTTGCAGCTAATTTCAGTGGATTAAGCTGAGCTATTATGGACAGTAAAGAGAAATGTACACGGTTATGATCTTGGGAGGTTAATGAGCTACCAAAAGGGCATCTAGGATGCTCGTAAGTTAGATGTTCAGTTCATAAACTAAATCGGAGATTGACTGAAGCAAAATTCATCTACTTTGCAGTTGCATAGCAAGATTAGTTTGAAGACTATCTAGCTAACTTCAGGCTCCATCTATAGTTTATAAAGCAAACAACAACCACAAACAAACAATCTATTCACTCCCCAATGGAGTCGCCATTTTGTTTCTGGGAAAACTAGTGTCTTTTCGATCTACTAGTCCCACTAGGATTGGTAGCTATCATAGAAACAAACAATCAAAGCAATTTGTGATTTCCTCTATCTATGATAGATAAGAGAGAAGTAAAGGGACCAACCTGGATCTTCCCCTTGACTCCTTGCTTGATTTCTCTCCTCCTTGACAGAGCTTTCAACTCTTCTCCTACTTGTCCCACTTAGAGAATACCTATAGAAACAAAGTAACACAACACCATCAAAGCATCTCGATCTATGATATCATAAGCATTACAGAATTAGAAATACAATGAGCATACAATGGAATTTACAAATAAGAACATTCACAAATACACGATTGTATGGAGGAAAACTCAAAGAATTTTATTAATAATAGAAGAGAGGGTTACAACCCAGCTGTTTGATCCAGCATCATCCTCCTAGCATCAAGGCCCTCTTCACCTCATGAAAAGCAAGATCACCCAACAATATAATGTTCCTTCTCAAAGACAAACTATCAGCACTTCCTTACAAATTACAAAATTCCAGCCTCTAGATATCTCAGATGAGGGATCCATTTATAGATGTCTGCAACGGTGTGAGTCACCTCTTGGTTTTTTGATTAGTGTCATTCCACTTGTTGTTCTTGGTTCCACTTGGATATTTATTGGATCTCTTACTCATACCTGGGCGAATTCAGAGAGGCAAGTGTCGTGGGAGAAGTTTTTAGAAGATTCCATGAGCATCCACTTAGCAAACTATCTCAGAGATTTGTCCATTCTCACTCATCACACCCCGCAAAAGTCCTCTTCAGTATGCATCACACCTAGCTAGTGTAGGAGTCAGTATGCATCGCACCCTGACAGTGGAGCAGTCAATATGGTCCAATTTTGGCTAGTTCTGAGCGGTTTTTCAAGTGGAACTTCTAAGTAATGATGTAATTAGTTGACCATGATCCTTTAGGGTATGAAACAACACTTTTAGGGGTTAAAGATCCCTTGGTTTATCGACATATAAGATTGGGGTTGCGGTACCCAAATATGTCTATAACAAATAGTACATTGTCCATGCACTCTAGTCTCAATCGGGTCTTTTTCAGAATTGACATGCATGAGTTTTTGATGGTGGAATTTTCAGTTTACAAGAGTAGCACTAATTAGGTCATTGGTGTCCCGACTGACTGTTTGCTCACTATTAGTTCCTGAAACTGATTGGAACTAGTTTAACTAGACTTAACTCAATAAATTGAGTTAAATAATTACAGCTCATTCATAACTCATCCTTAAATCCTATAAGTTAGGGAGAACATATACATGTCTTCTAAAAGGCTTCCAATTCGAATTTCCTAAATTAATTAAGATAATTAAACTTAATCAACTATTTTCAAATTGCTATGAGAAAATAATTCTATTTTAATTCTCAGTTTCTTTCAAGGACAAATTAAACTGGAATTTCAAGGACAAAAATTGTTTTGAACTATGGATTTCTCTTATTTGTATTTTAATTTATGTATTTATGTTGTTAGCTTTTCACTTCCTTCTTACAAGGTTTTTTTTCTATAGGATTCCATGCCTGATATTGTACTTATTTGAGGGTACTTCAACCTAGAACTATAGTTAGTGTAATATATTGAGGTAAATATTGACCTATACTGGACATTAAACATATTTTCTTTTGTTGATAACATAATTCTAGTTTAATTTGTCCTTGAATTAAACTATGAATTAAAATAGAATTCTTTTCTCATAGCAATTTAAAAATAATTAATTAAGTTTAATTAACTTAATTAATCTAGGAAATTCGAATTGGAAGTCTTTTAGAAGACATGTATATGTTCTCCCTAACTTTTGAGGAACTAATGGTGAGTGAACAGTCAGTTGGGACACTAGTGACCTAATTAGTGCTACTCTAATTAACAGAAGATTCCACCATAAAAAAACTCATGCATGTGAAAGACGTAGTTGAGACTAGAGTGTAGGGACAGTGTACTATTTGTTTTAGATATTTTTGAGTTACACTGATAATGCATGAGATCAAGAACTAATCCTTGAGGGATTTCTCTATTTTTAGAGGCTTTATTTCCCTTTAAATACAAGCTATCCTTCATAGGAATTACGCATATGAATAGAGACTTGGAGAGATTATGAATTGCCTAAGCTTTGGCCTTGATCTTGCTTATGAGTTGGATATTGAATTTGCTGAGTGTTGGCATTATTCTAGAGAGAAGAAGCATTGTAATTTCATTTGATTTTCCTGATTAATACAAAACCGAGTGGGGTTTTGAACTATGGTTTTCCCCGGATATTTATTGTGTTATGTGCCTTTGATTCTCTTCCTCTATTGATTATTATTTACTTAATGTTTATGGGCTTCCAATGTAAAGAGTAGAATTAGATTCTTGCCTCTTGTTTTAGTAGATTACATGCAAAAAAAAATTTATGGTAATTTGTCTTAAAGTTTAGAAACCTTGGCAAATCCCACTAGTCCATAATATGAAATCTATAAAATGTTTGGAGATATTTTTGTAAAACTATTCAAATTTATAATATTTTTATATAGTCTATATATAATTTTTTGGTGATTTTGAGGGTAAAATAATTTCATTCTATAAAATTTGGGCAAATCATTTTTACAAAAAAATGGAAATTAGTGAATCCTTTTTTCGGAAAAAGTATAGAAAATTAGCCCATGAGCAAATATTAGCCCCTAAAATTTTCCCTGATTACATGAGCTTATGAATCTATAAGTTTTTCTACAAAAAAATCCTGACTAGTCTTGTTGTGTTTTGATCAACCTCAGGAATCCAATGCAATTGAAGAAACTCAAGAAGGCCTCCTAGAAATATAACAACATACCCTCAAAGTTTTGTTGACTCACTTCCCTAATCTACATAAATTCATCTTCAGCTGCATAAAAATCAACATGTTGCTCCCTCACACACTGTTATAGTTTTACAATAAAAAATGAGAGGTTAGGGTGTCAAATCCTGACCTCCTCACTAAATTGCGGTGATACAATCTTGTTGGGCACAACACACCTTAGTGCAAGTTTTGGTCAAAGAATACGGATTTTGAGGAGCAGAGTGCATGAATATGGTGTTGGGTGTGGAGCCTAATTATCTTCTATATTCAAAGGTATCACTGCATTGGACTCTAGTTTGAAATGGGGTAGAAACGTTGCCCGTAAAATATTTGCTGCAGGGGGGGTATGAGGGGGGCATCTACGACTTTTTGGGAGGCCCCCCTTAGCAAGGGGATCAAGGGTAGCACCCCCGAAGCTTAGAATAGATGTAAAATTTCCTTGTAAAAGTATAGTAATTTCTAGTCAATCTGGGTCGTTCATTAGGTAGATGATCTGATGGTAGAAGTTATGTTTTATTTAGGGTTTTTTTCCCTAGAAGGAAACCCCTCCTATATATGAGGGGATTGTTGTGTGTCTATGTATATCTATATATCTGTATTCTGAGTGAGGAAGAGAGAGGAGATTGAGAACAAAGAGGGAGCTACAGTGTATCTATTGTAGGTTGTATCTCTTTAGTTTGTTGGATAATAAAAAATAAGCACTGGTTGTTTCTCCATGGATGTAGCCCAAACTAGGTGAACCACGTATATCTATGTCTCTCTTGTTTTATGTGTTTTCTGTGTTTATATTTTTGCAATATTTTATGTGTTCTATTGCTTCGTAATATATAATATTCTAATATATGGTGAAGATCTATTCATCACACAGTGTTTAGGGGCTTTACGGTGGGTCAAAATTCTCTTAATTTGTAACGGGTATCGATTATTAGTCCATTGTTTCGTTGGATCCATGATATGAGGACCATGGTCTTGTATTAAGGAAATCCATATAAAGAATATGTAATACTTTGTCAAAAATAGCTAAGCATATATAGAAATTGTTAGTGTCAATATTTGAAGCCTTCCACCAGTGATCAAACATGCTCTTACAAAGTGATCTTAGGGTGTCAAAGTCAAATTGTGTCATTTCAATGAGTCTTCAAGTAAACTTTGGTCACTAGGTATTAGGCCTAGGAATTGTTTTCACTCCTTTCAATGTTTTCCAAATGTCGGTCCATGTCACCATTCAGTTGAGTGTACCATCATTCAAAAGGTTGTCATCATCATTTTAGGTTCCAATGGGTCATTTTACACCTTGTTTGTGCTTTAGTTGTGCTCTGGTAAGGCTCATTTCCCTCTCCTAGGGTTTTTGCTTCTGAGCAAGGCAAAATGAATTTGGAAAACGTGAGAGAGGTTTTTGTCCACAATAGGCCAAGGATAAAAAACTTCCTTCACGTTTTACCCAGGTGCCATGGTTTTAGAGAAATGGTAAAAATACAGTCGCCACAAGAGAGTTGTTGCACCTCTAGTGTGACCTTGGTAAAATCAAATTTTCTACTAGATGGAATGACCAAATGACTTGCGTGATGAGTAGAATGATAAATAGACACAAGGATATTTAAAATGAGCTATCATGAGCTCAATTTGGAGTTGAAGAAGACCTTCAAAAGTTGACTGCAACAACACTCTGCATTTAGGCAGCCTCATTCTACACATTATGACTAGTCTTGGGAGATTGTAAGTTTGACAGAGAAAATGAACTCCAAATTGAACAATTCAAGATGCTTTGGAAAGAAGTCTTCTCAATATTTCCAATGAGCTATCTTGTGCCCAATTTGGACATAGGGAAGGCCTTAGAAAGGGGTCTGCAAGAAGGATCTATGCATCAAAGACTGGCGCTACACACCTGGCATATTTCCTTAGTGTAAAAGTGAATTGGCGCTACGCACCTAACTAGCACTATGCACCTGCATGAGGCACTGCACACCTAGTAGCCAAGATCCAAATCATTCGAAATCACTTAAATTCACCTCAAAACTCCCAAATTACCTCTTTGCAAGTAAGTAACTCAATCATTCTTGTTGAAAATGGTTTTTGCATTAGTCTTTGGTGATTTTGTCTATCAAGAAGTCAACCCCTAGTTTTCACCAAACTGTCTCATAAATTTTAAAGCTCACTCATTTACTAATGTCCTATCTCATCCATTTGTTGTTCCCTAAGCCCCATTCCCTCATATAACATTCCCTAAACATCATTCCCTCACATATTCTCCCCAAAACCCTACACACTTTATCCTACATACATCCCTAAACCCTACCCACTCTCCAAATCCCATTCACACTCCCATTCACTCTCACCTACTTATCCATAAAATATCTTCATACTCATATTTCATTCATTCACCCTATCTCTTCATTCACTACAAGAGAATACAATTATAGAAACAATGGAGAGAGACAATGAATATGAGTTTGAAGAAGACACCCTTAGTGATAGTTCCATGGAGAAAAATATACAACATAGGAAGACTCATAAAGGAGGAAGACATATTGGAGAGGAACCTACCAGTTTGAAGAAGTTGCAAGCCTACCCATTTGCCATTTCTTGTTTTAAACACCAGTCATGTTTTGGTTTTTGTGAAATGGTTGAAAGGGTTAAATTTCATCCTGAATTAGCAAGGTTGTTTGTGACACATTTGGACAACTGTTATAGGGCAAATTGACCTCCTAATAAACTCAGAGGAGAAAGACAAGATGACTGAACCAATGATCACAATTGCAGGCCCAGAATCCACACTAATGCTTTCCATACATTGACAACCTACTTTATAAAACTTGTTACCAAGCATAAAGGAGCGTTAGTCACCCTGTTAACTCTTGTTGTTAGACCAGGGGGAGTGTTAGTGAACTTAAGTGATGTTCAAGAGGTTATCCCAACGAATCTTCTCATAAGTATCTAGATATTAAATCCCTAAATTTGTGCTATAAAAGCAAGGAAACTCCAAAAATCAATATATTTGGAGAAATTATATTCCGAGAATGAAAGCAAATGGAAAAAAGCTTGTAAACAAGGCAGGTTCATGGTTTTTGCCCAAATGAACTATAGGTGGAGCTTGGTAGCCCTAATTCAATTGCTATATAAGCAATGAGAGGGCCATTGCAAAGAGGATCAGAGCATTTGGAAGGATAGCCCATAGAGTTGTTGTGAACTGTCATATTCTCAAAGGAGCTAGCTGAAAGAAGGAGAGAGAGAGAGGAAGAAGGGGTAAGGAAGGATGATACAACAGATTGTTGTAATCACTCTTCCATTCTAAATATAGGACTGCGATTGTGTTCCCTACTCCAAAGTGTCGGTGATATTGTGCATTTATTTGTTCATTTTGATGCTTGTTGTGTTGAGTAGATAAGTTATACATTTATACATGTTTGTTATGGGTTATTACATTAACTGTCAGAAGTGTATGCTATGATTGGTTTGCTTTGTTCTTTTGTGCAGGAATCGTCTTGGTGCTAGTTAGGAGGAGTTCTTCTTGCTACACAGAGATCCCTAAGCGAATCTAGAAAGAACCAAAGGTGATCCTCTTTCCATACCCTGTCAATATATGTATGATAGATAAATAGCTGTGTAACAAGTAGCTTTTATAGATAACCTTATGGTCTATCGAATGTCCCGGTGATACTTTTGAGGGTAGTTTCCATCCCGTGAATTTTACCCCATAACAGAATTGGCGACTCCACTGGGGACTATACATCTAGTTCCCAGTTACCCGGACACCTCTCAGATCTTCTCTTTCTTCTATGATATTCTCGCTTCTTCAAATCCTTTTTTGATCCACCATCTATCTTGTTACATATTTAAAAGTTGCATTCTCCTTAGAAACTGATCCTAAAAGCCCTCTTTTTGAGCTATTTCTCTCACTAATGCAGGCTACTATTCTACAAAGAGCTTTATAAAGCTCTTTGACTGTGCACAGGGAGCATTAGTGGCCAAGCTAAAGCTTTGTTTACACATGTACAGAGCGTTAGCCTCACATTTTTGTGTTTTTAAAGAGATTTTGTGAACCAAAAGGGCAGAGAAACTTGTCTTAGGGGCTAAAAAAAGATCTGCAACAGTATCATGCTAACAAATTTGGTGTCTTAAAATTTATTTTTTAAGAAAATGTTTTAGTTTTTCTCTCATAAAAGTCATTTTTGTTGAAATAAAAGTTGATAAACTCTATATCTCCTTCTATCGAAATAGTTGTAGGCTACTTTGTTTTATTCAATAGTTGTTAGGGAATATTGAGAAAGAAACTTTTAGTTATGCAAAGTGTTGAATGGCTTTAGATGCACTGACGAATCCATGAATATGTGAAACGATACATGCATAGAATAAGACTTGTTTGCATAAGAAATTGATTTTTTTTTTCAAAGCATTGTTTTGGATGGTTTATTGAGTCAAGAGTCTCACCATATTCATACATCAACACCCCTACCAAAGACAAATAAGAAAGTACACTAAAATTTACATTAAAATCAATCAATTACTCTTTTTTTAGAGTAAACCAACATTAGCTAGATTAGGACCTTGGGATACACATGTGAGTCAACTGCCCAAGCTTGAAAATCAAAACTAGTGTCGTTAATGAGTGAAAAATCCTTCTGCACTCATATTACCAGAACCACTCCACTCACAACAGAGTGAAATACGAGACAACATTAGGTTGTGATTGAAGGTAGCCTACCTTCTCTTACAACTCCTTTAGGCATTCTGTGTATTGGGGCTCCCTTCAAGGATTTCAGAACTGAGTCGAGGACTCAGTTATCCTACCCACATAGCGTGCTGTCTACGACTATGTCCCCCTTGGTAATGTCTTTGGTTTGAGGTATCTATAGTGGCCAAACCTTCTAGGTACTTACACAAGGTGACTACGACAGGCTGTCCTGGTACCTAAAACGGACAGACCTACTTTGTCTTCAGTTTATGGGAGGGTGCTCGTCTTCATGAGAGTACTTGGGCCCTCAATTTGAGGTTTGGGTGAAGCTCAAAAGTAACCATAACTATACATTTGGCCATCCTTCTCTGTTACTCGTTGAGAAACTAGGTTTCATCGCTAGTAATCAGTGTTTATGAGGAGAGGTAGTTTCCTCTGTTTGCTAATTGACATATTTAGTGTATTTTTTATTTTTAGGTGCTTGAGTGCTATCGTTTTTGAGACTTTAAAGATAATCACATTAAAATATATTTGATAAAACTTAACAGTCATTGTGGCTACATCCGGCCCTATTCATCAATCCAGACAATTGTTAGGACTTCCTCCACTCATTGTGGAGGATCCACCAAGTTTCACTGACTCAGATTCCTCATCTTTGAGGAATCAGTTTCCTAAATCACACACGAGGTCTATGTGGACAACCAACGATTTTGATTTGCCAAAGGATTTCTTTACGGAAGGATTTCTTCCTCATTTTAACACTTCGCTTACAGATCTATTGGACCCTATCATTAATCCTGCAGGTCCAGTACTTTCTCCTTCAGTAGGTGGAATTTTCCCATCAATCTACTCAGCCTCAAGGGTTGTGGAATTATAGAGACATTGTTTTTCCTCTACCACTTCCCCAGTCGACGGTCATCACAACGCTGGTAATGTGGAACCCCACAATCCTATTCGTCCTAGGTACTCCAACTCACATAACACCCTCTATAGGTGGAACCCAGCAAAAGCCAGGTTCCTCTCCTATGGTGCCACAAAGAATACCTTCGACTAGTGCCACATATAGTGCTCCATATAACACTCAATCTGGTGCTATGGGCGCAGTCCTAGTTTACCAAAACCAAGGTCAGCTGGCAATGTACAGTTACAACTGCCAAATTCAAACATCTAGGGTGGTTCCCGATATGCACGTGACGGCGGGGAACGTCACAGTTCCCCCACTGTTCTCAGGCATGCACAGACAGTCATTGATTGACATGTGTTCCCTCTATCAATCAAAGCCACACGGTTAGTTATGTGTTGGTTGGGAATCACCAAGGGATTCCCACCTAAACAATGGGGGCACTCTACTCACAAGCTCAGATGAGGCAAGGGGGCACCACTTATACTGGGGGCAATTTCATACCCAAGTATCAGAATCCTCATGGCAATCCCATCTACAACATCATACTACAAAGAAACTATTATACCACGCAACCCATGTACACCACGGGGAACCAAACGATGGGAGGAGCACAGAGCTCCTTAGGTCATCCGTCATCACCATAGTCTGAGTCAGGGGCACCCAACAATTTTCATTTTTTGGCAACATTGGATATCCCCAACTTATACAAGTTGAAAAACAACCCCATATACCACAACTTACAATGGTCACTGATCCCGCATAAAATACCGATGGACATTCCTAAGTTCGATGGAAAATAAGGGGAGGATCCAATCACTCATGTCACCACCTACCATCTCTGGTGTGTTTCTAACTCTATGGTGGATGACAGTGTCCGGTTACATCTTTTTCCTCGCACCCTCACTCTCAATGCCATAAAGTGATATATTGAGTTACCACGCATGTCAGTGAATACCTTTGACACCTTAGCGATGGAGTTCCTAAAGCACTTTTAGTCACCTATCCGTTATGAGACAGAGACAGAGCTCTTTATTTCATTTCGTCAAGATACCACCACCCACATCTGCGATCATATCCATGAATGGGGATGTA
>APFE031562017.1:27713-43613 GCA_000404065.3 Pinus taeda | reverse complement strand
TGTATATGGTTAATGCACATTTGATCCTGCATTATTTATGAATTTAGATCCTTGTTTCTTGCATAGTAGTATGTTGCTATGATTCCACAGGTTCTTTTGAAGCTGGGTAGACAAAGAAGAAGCGGAAAAGCTCTATCAAGAAGGAGAGGAAATCGAGTGCAAGACTCAGGTTGGCCCTCTTGGTTCTCCTCTCATCTATTTTCATAAAAGGAATTAATAGTAGACTTTGATTATTTGTTTCTAAGATAGCCACCCATCTTAGTGGGAATAGCAGCATACGAGTGGACACTATTCTCGTGTAACATCCTTGCAAACCCCTCTACTACCAGATGAGATTGTCTTCGAAGGACTGTGCTTGGGGCAGGTTCCTCTGTTAAAACTCAAAGACTGGGACTTGGTTGACCATGAGAAGTTCCTGCACTTGGTGACCAAGCAACTAATGCACCGCATTATCGACACAACCATTGGGATCACTGCATTGGAGCCATGGAGGTGTCTCAGAGGAGTAGAAAAGGCAGGTCTTCCCAACCTACTATGGGTGTCGCACTACAACCACACTTCAATTACAGCCTTGGTCATCAAGCAGCTGCTATGCTTGGTGCATGATGGGTGTCTGTGGCTAGAGGAGCCAATACCCATCACTGACAGATTGATCCATAGGATCACATGGTTTCCCTACATAGGAGAAAATCCAACCATGATGTTTGGTAGTAAAGTGGTCAGTAGGCCCTTGCGGAGGCCATGAATGAGAAGTTTAAGCTGGTGAAGAAGCCACGCAGATATGCCATATCCAGTATCAATGACCCTACCGTAAAGGTGGCCACTCAAATTTTGGCAAGGAAGGTGATGAGGAAGTGTTGCGCCAATGAGGTGCCGACACTTGTCATCACACTAGCAACCTAGTGCGCCAAAGGAGTCCAGTTCAATTGGGTGCACTATCTCTATGGTCAGTTCCTTGCAAACTATTGTGAGGCATAGGAACTCAGCAAGATGTTCCACTATGCATGGCTCTTGTTGTCTATTGTGATGGTAGCATGGGAGCTTCCAAAGGACATTCAATTCCCCTCGATCGTGTTGGACCTACAAGAAGTAGTGAAGTACACTTTAGTATGGGCGACCAAAGATACAGAATGCATCAAGCATAGAAAGATCTTCTGGATCTTGATGGAGATGAACATCCGTATGGCCATCAATCGCAAACTGCAGTTGTCGCCAACAGTGTTTGCCAACCTGCAGGACTATGTGGAGTTTAAGGCAGATTTTCACCATGTGTCTATTAGGGCGCGGAAGGACCCTCTGCAGACATGGTATGACTTGCCTTACCTAGCAATGGATGACACCATTGATGCAATACTTGATCGCTGGCCAGTAGAATTGTGCAGTAAAATAGACTTGGCAGTGGGAGGGAGTAAGTTCGTTGCGTAGTATAAGAAGGAGGAGGCCAAGCTCAAGATGACGTAGCTGGACGAAAAGAGAAAGAAGGAGGTGACTGACAAGGCCTAGGTAGAGTGCAATGTTGCTCAGAAAACGAAGAAGCAAACAGGTGGAATAGAGTGGGGCTCTGATAAAGGTGCGAGGTCACCTTCACTCGAGATAGAGGAAGAGACAGACAAACAAACAGAGCAACACGACGTGGACCCATAGGCGACATCTGCCTACATCAAGCATCCAAGGGAGTAGGAGAAAGGAGGGTCCTGGAAGAAATCCAAGGCCACTAAGACATCGCTCAACCCAATCACCCTCATAGAGGGCGATTTGCATGACATCGGAAACATGGTGCGGGATGTCACTGTGAAGGCCCTACAATAGTTTGAGCAGTAGCAGTAATTAATATTGGGGGCTATCCAGATATGTCTGCAGGAGCTGCAGACCTGTGTGTCAGGCATGATGTCGACCAGCGTGCTATTGGCACTTTAGAAGCTGCTGAGATGCTACAGGCAAAGTTCTCCAACCCAATAGTGCTCCCTAATGGAGCGCTGACCATGGAGAATGAAGCTAACAGGCCCAATGTCAGTGCCCTCAAGGGAGTAGGGTTGAATCTAGAAGTGCTCCCTAGTGAGGCACTCCACCTATTGCAGGATGGAGTGATTGTGGAGTTAAGGGCCCGTGAGCACCACGCCCTATAGGTGATCACTGAGAAGCAAATTAACAATGAGAAAATGGAACTATAGTGATACTCTTCCATCACTGTCATGACCGAGGTAACCGCACAAAAAAAACGAATAATTCAGGTCATAGAGGAGGCATGTCGAATGGTCCCAGAGTTGGCCATTCCTAAGGAAGAACTGGTCGAGGTGCGCGTCCGCAAGCTGGCTCCAAGGGTGTGTGACGCTCGCACAGAGATGGCTCAGGTTCAGCTGGAGTTGAACCTTCAAATTACCAAATTGTAGTTGAAATCCTAGCCTTCAACCTCGCCAGAAATAAAGGAGTAGTGTGCAACCGTTGTCACAAAAGTGATATTGGCGGTCGACAATGCAGTAGTAGACTGCACACAACTTTTTGAGCAGTCGTTCGAGGTCCTGACAAGCTTGCAGGAGGACCCTAATGTACAACTAATGGAGGCATAAGCAAGAGAACTACAACAACGCTATGATGAGGTCAAAGGCACAGTGTGAACCGTTGCACTCACACAAAGACTGGAAAAGTTGTAGGAGGCCAAGCAATTGAAAGAATAGGTGGATGCAGTGCAACACATGGAAGCAGTGCTGAAGGCATGACTAAAGCCCTGACTGGATGAGGCTTATGCGATTACGACCTCTATTGAAGGAAAGCTTGTGACTCTATAGGCAACTCAACAAAAGTTTCAGGCCAACAATTCAGGAGTAATGACCGAGCAGATGGTTGAATAAGCAAAGCAAGCGGCCGCACAGTGCACTACCGAGGTTGCAGTCATACAGGTTGAGCTGGGAGGTCTTCACGCTAATATCTCCGCACCCACCGAGTGACTCAAGGGTGAGTCACGATGTTTGCGTTGGGAGCCTATTGGAAACGGGATCCCCCAAGGACAGTTTTGGGGCTAAAGGCCCATGTCTTGGGTCAAGTTTTGTAATAAAGTTGTAAAGACTCCGCATTTTGTGGTCGTGGAGCGTGAAGGTGTCAGGAGTCATAAAGGGTTGTTCACCCTTATTTTGTAAAGTGAAAAGTCAATTGTAAAGATCCACCCATGGTCTGCGGACCATGGGATTGTACAAAAAGATCTAAATAAGTAAGCTCTAAGTAGTTAAGAAGTTTTTAGCGAAGAATGGAGTGAAGGGTCTTGATAGAAAATTCTAACTAGTGTTTCAAATCTTAGCGTAGGTAAAGGCTCTGCAGTTGAGTGCGCAGAGGCCTAGGGTAGAATTTTGTAGCTAAGTGCATGGACCCCTGCAGCTATGTGCGTAGGGTGGAAAGAGTGTGTAATAATCTGGAGATATCAATAAAGAGAAGCATTCTACAAATTTTGTGTCCCTATTTCCTGTTAATGCATCTGGTCATATTGTGTGTATTTCATTTACAATGCTTATGTGGTGTGCCAATGTATGTAATTATGTTGGTTAATTGAATGCAAGTAAGAATATCAGACTACGTGGCGCTAACTATGATTGTTTAGTAAGATAAGTAAAACACTTAAAGATAATTTGGAAACATGTTCAATACATCATCACAGCAGTGCAAAAGTACCTGAACCGTAGGTTAGGGCTGCACAAAGGTCAATCATACTCCTTCACAGAGGTACTAAAGGGCAGAATAAATAGCTAGACTGACAGAGCCCTAGAACTTAACAACCTGCGCGAAAGCAGGAACAAAAGTAATAAACTGACATAACGACCATCTCAGGGTGCGGAAACTTGGTTCCAACATCCCCCCGTATTGACTCAGGTGAGACTTTAGTCCATGCTCTATAGGATGATGCTGAAAGGACCAGTATTGTAGGGATTTTTTGGCTAACTAACGCTAAACCCGGGTCAGGCCCCATGCAGCCAACAACATGCTTTCCAAAAAACATGGTTTACTAACAAGTTAATTGTAAATAAAATGAGAGAATGGTTGCGTTGTAATTATGACTATACCTTGTCATGTTCCCTCCATTAAGTTAGAATTAGGAGTAAATTAGTTTAGATTAGATTTAATAAATAATGATTTTGAGTTAATTGCCTTGCATTGGAGAAAGTCATATTTTTCCGGTAATATTAGATGGAATTCTTCAATGGTAAGTCTCTTATACTCACTTTCATTCACTTCTTTACTTTTTAGATTTAGTTTTGTCTTCTTGTTTTCTGTTGATATGTAACTCTCTTTTTCAACTCTTCACAAGCATTTTCGCACTTTCACCATATCAAATTGCAAGCTCAAAGAAGCAGTAACGATTTTCATCGAATAAGCCAAAATGGGGAAGTTATAAACCTTAATCGTTTTCTTCCAAAGCATTACTCTGATTAAAAAATGGTTAAAGTGTTTTTTACAATGTTACTCTTTTAAAAAAATATAGATAAACAGAAAATTTCCTCATTCAAACCGAATTATTACTAAATGCTTTTAACTTAGCAAATTCGATTTATCTAGATTTCAACATAAGAAGGAATGTTTTCTTCAATATCTTTTTTCTCTTTTGTTAAGAAATTTGTATAAACAATTTTGTAAAGCTTTCCTTTTAGATTTGGTTTTGAGTGGTTTTATAATCATAGTTGTGAATGATCATATATTGAGAATTTAGTTATCATATCACATTTACTTTTTCTTTTAGATAATAATGTTAAGTGACATACTCTTGGCCTTTCATCAATATCTCTTAAAATCATTTTTTGATTTTTCAATTTAAAAGTAGGTATTTTTCAGGAAGTGGTTATGAAATTGAAAATTAGATAAAAATTATAGAACACTAAAAATCTTTTCCATTAAATTGTAAAATCTTTTAAACCTCAAAATCATAAGATCCTTTTATTTTAATATCAGTCAAGAAAGGTTATCTTTAAAAATTAAAGATTGCCTTACAACCTAGAAACTTCAACTCTAATTTTCCATCTAGAACAATGATTCTCCCCATCCATTAAAATGTAATTTTTAGAGTGTAATAAAAAAATATAATAAATTTAAAAGATAAGAGGTCTCATCATGAGTGTGCTTTCCATGATCACAGGGAAATAATAAAACTGACATTACCAATACTGAACACCAAATCATGGTAATTGCTTATAATCGTTTCAATTGTCAGACAAGGGGTTTCATCACGAGTCAGCTTGTTCAATTTAATTACTACCAATGAATGGAATTTTCATTATCTGGCCACCAAACTAAGGCAATGTCTTGTATTAAAAAAAAAATTAAGAATTTGCCTCTAACTTTTGCACTCTTAATTGGATGGGATATTGAATCATTAATGGTTAAAAGGCTCTACCTGTGACAAATGAGTACATCAAAAAGCTAATTTATAAAAGCCCCCCTACTTTATCTTTATAACTGATTAATGACTAATATGGATAAATAGGTATTTTCATTCATGAGATTTTTTTAAGAAATTGCAATTTAATGATTTTTTATATGATCAAAGTAATTCTATTTATCTGATGTTTCAAAAAGTAGTTTCCCCTTCCTAAATTATTTTTACTTAATTTTTGAAATTTCACTTTCATTCATCAGAGATAATTGGTTCTTCCATAGAATCGCCAATTGTTGTGCTATTCAACAACCCCCCTCCCCCCCCCCCCGCACCCCCCCCCCCCCACACCCTCCCCCCCAATTTTTCTAACTTATAAATTTCTTATGAAATCATTTTATTTAAATTGGGACCCCTTAATAAATTTTAAAATACGAAAAATAAAACTAAAATTATTTTCTTTATTTTAAGTAAAACATTTCTTTATGTTATAACCCCCTTTTAGGCCAAAACCGCAAAATCCACGAAAACAAATCACCCCCGAAGCCAAAACCCAACCTCCACAATTGGAAGTTAAAGTTTAAGGTCAAAGCAAAAAAATACAAAGGAAATGGGTCGTAGTCCTAAATATTTTTAACAAATGAATGATGCATAAAGCACATGAATCCAAAGTTGTCGAGACCCACAAGATCACGTCACTATATCGCATCACAAACCGTAAAAATGACTAGCTCATACCTTGCCACACAACGCTTTTGCGATTACGATTTGCGCAATCGCACATATCGCTGATCACCTCTCACAAATTGCAAAGGTTTTCAACTCCTTCATCACTCCTTCTAGTGCCAAAAATGTTGAGGCCTCGAAAATCATTGCAACAACATTGGGGATAACCACCCAGTCTGGACATTAAAACAACTCCCTTTATATTTGGGATAGTAGCTCCAACTGGTTCAATTAGGTCCAGTTACCTTCTCCCAACCACTATCAGCTTTAAATATGTCTTTAGTTGCTAATAGATAGGGCCATCAGATCAATTCTTCGAGCTAATCAAGCAAGAAGAATGATCCTTAAATTGTTTTTGTGGAACAACCAAACCAATCTAAAGTTTTTCCTCTAAAGAGGACTTCTAGGAATATAGATTTAATTTAAATGAAAACTAATTCTAAAATGTAAGAAAAAGGAACTAAATCCTAATCCCATCTCAATTAGGAAGATAAAGATCTAACCCAACTGAGAGAAAGATATTTAAATGATTGGGATTTAAATATGTCTGGCTTATAATGAATATTAAGCTAACAAAGTAGTTCAATTAATTGACATTATAAATACCAAAACACATTCTATTCAGAGGCCTCTTAACTGAAATAATCAACCAATAACATTTAGGAAGTAGTTCACAAAATGATATTGATTTTTAAATCAATAATTCGAATAATTAAACAAGAATATGAGGAAATAATTCACAACATATCATTATTTGTTAAATCGGTATTAAAAGATATATTTCTGAGTAAATAGTTACTTAGAAATTAGAATTCAACACATAAGAGAAGAGATAAATAATAACATATTATTGAGACAAATTTCTCATACAGACAATAGTGCACAAATATGAATAAAATGACACATTCCTGCCATTATAAAATGAACCTAGTATTTAAAACAATACTATTAAAAATACCAATTTATTGAATGCATTTCTCTAGCTCTAGTCTCCAATAGTCTTTTACAATGCTTGAACTTTTTCTTTTAAAACTAGAGCTGCAATAGTAAAAACTCTGCCCGTCAAAACATAATTTAGAGTGCAAAAGAAAAATCCTCAATAATCCCTCAAATCTGAGTTTTCTCCTCTAACCTACAGCTCCAAATCCTCTATACAATAGTGCCTTCAAGAATTCGTGAATTGCAAAGAAGAGGATCCTGCCCAGTCTTCCTATTAAGTTAGACCTCGAGAGTACAATAGTGTGAGATCCCTTGGCTTTCTCTCTAATAGTTTTCATCATTTTATAATGAACTATCTTTTTGACCTCATTTTCAATAAAGAAAAAATACATTTATCAACAACTACTTAAGGGTATCAGTTCTTAAGGAGTAACATTAATTAAGTAAATATCAGTTACCTTAAAACAATTTACGCCTTCCCTTGCACTCAAGGAGTAATCTGCCACCCCATCTATTATGTGATCTCTATGAGATGAACAATAACCATAGTTAAATATAAAAAAAAAAAATGGTCAACTAAAGGATAGGAGGTCTCATCAGAAGTTTACCTACCATGATCATAGGTTTTAACATTGTGACATTACTATTATTGGTTACCAAGCCAAGGTAATGGCTTTCGACCGCAAGGTTGAAAGACAAGAGGTCTCATCACGAGCTGACTTGTTCATTGTGTTAGATCCCATGAATGGAATTGTTGTTAGCTGGTTACCAAGACAAGAAAATGATCTTTTGTTGACATCTGAATAAGTTTAATATGATCTTTTGGAACTATGCATTTATTCCTAATAGATGGGACATTGGCACCTAAACGGGTTAAAAGGTATCCCTATCGAGGCTATGGATGCCTATTGGCAGTAGTAGCTATGCCTATGGTATGGAAGTTAAATTAACACTATGTTTTACTTGATTATCTTATTTACTTGAAAATTGTTTGCCAACCACGTTGACAGTTGTACATACAAATTGCTGAAAAATACTAAATCCATGAGGTAAATTACAGTCAAAATTCTCCCAGGTATGCATTTCACAAGTTCATTTTCGTCTATTGTTAGTTTTTCTTTTTGTTTACTTATCCTCCTCTTCTTCCTTTTGCAGGATTTCATAGATTTTATTTGAGGATTTGGTTTTGCTAGAAAAAGAAGCTAAGAAAGAACAATCAACGTAATTCATTAAGGGATTTTCGTTTTCCATTTTTCAAATTTTCTTCTTGTTTTACTTCATATTTAAAAAAAAAAAAAAAATTGATTGTTGGTCTATTTCCTAAAAAGGATTGATCTGTAAAGACTTGTAAATTAGTTTTTAAGCTAGATTTACAAAGGAAAGAAAATTCCTACTAAAGCATGCTGATGGAAAATATAAATACATAATTTTAAATCACATCAATACTTTAATAAGAGCCCGAAACCACTTACAAGATAAAATTTTCGCTTTGAACATAATTACCTTTATGTTATCTTGTAATGGCTTACTCTATAGATTGCTTTCTTGCTAGTTTTCTAGCATTTGTGTCGAATTTGGTTCGACTTTGTTTTCATTTCATTTTTTTAAATAAATGAGGAAATATTTTTATTCCATTCAACTTGGCATAGTCTTTGGGAAAGTGGTTTTATTCTCTATTTTCTATTAGAAAAGCCTTATCTTTAAGGAATAATTCAATGAATATGATTTCGTTATGCCCATTTTTAGTTTTCCTAACAAGTAAAGTCTTTGGTTTCATTTTTTTTTTGTGTTTAAGTCTTTCCATCATTTTACAATGAACTATCTTTTTAACCCCATTTTCAAGAAAGAAAAAATACATTTATCAATAGTTACTTAAGGGTATCAGTTCTTAAGGAGTAAGGTTAAATAAGTAAATATTAGTCACCTTAAAACTTTTTACACCATCCCTTTCTCTTAAGGAGTAATCTGCCACCCCATATATTAAATGATCTCTATGAGATGAATAATAACTATAGTTAAATCTAAAAAAACAAAAATGGTCAATTAAAGGATAGGAGGTCTCATCACGAGTTGACCTGCCATGATCATAGGTTTTAACATTGTGACATTACTATTATTGGTTACCAAGCCAAGGTAATGGATTTCGACCGCAAGGTTGAAAGACAAGAGGTCTCATCATGAGCCAACTTGTTCATTGTGTTAGATCCTGTGAATGGCATTATTATTAGCTAGTTACCAAGCCATGACAATGATATTTTTTTGACATCTAAATAAGTTTAATATGATCTTTTGGAACTATGCATTTATTCCTAATAGATGGGACATTAGCACCTAAACGGGTTAAAAGGTATCCCTGTCGAGGTTATGGATGCCTGCTGGTAGTTGTTGCTATGCCTATGGTATGGAAGTTAAATTAACACTATGTTTTACTTGATTATCTTGTTTACTTGAAAACTATTTTCCAACCAAGTTGATTGTTGTACATATAACTTTATGAAAAATACTAAATTCATGGGGTAAATTTTTATAGGACTATGAACAATGATGGGCATGATTTTTGTCTCTTAATGGTGTGCTATAGGGATGAAACTGTTAGGATATCTGATTTTGGAATTTTGAATCATCTAGCTATAATTCCTCATTTTTACAGATTTTGTATCTTTAAACCAGAGATAATTGCTTCTTCCCAGTGAGTCATAATTTTTGTTGGCCACAACCCCCCCCCTCCCCCCCATCATTTTGTTTCACAAAATATGGAGACCTTCAATTAAAATTAAAAACAAAAAAGACAAAAAATTGCTAATAAAATTCCATAACCAAAGTTTAATACCTAGGCTTTTTAAAACCCAAGTATTAAACCTTGATTAAAAAAATAAATAAATAAATAAATAGCCCCCGAGACCAAGACTATACTTAGGCTGTAAAAGCCTTAAGTGTTAAAAAATATTGGGTTATCAAAATAAATTGATAAATTAGAGTTCAATTAAAATATGAGTTATAAACTAAAATCTCCGACTTATCAAAATCCTGCTTTTCCGCATCGCAAAAGTTTCAAAAGGAAAATACCCCTCTCCTGATTCTTAATCGATTGTGATTTTAAGCCTGGACCCGATGGGAATGTTAATCCAGTTCATAAATCCCAGCGTCCGCAGATCACAATGAGCACAGAACTTAAGTCTTAGCCTTAACCGATTGCGATATATGATATAGCCCGAACACAACGAGATTATATATGCCAATCCATAAATCCCCCCGCGTCCATGGCTATCACAGTTACCAAAGCGTCATGCCTCCTGCTTCATGCTGATTTCGATTGTGATAGTCAAACCTAATGGGATTATTCACCCTAGTTTATAAATCCCCCGCGTCTGCACAATTGCAAGTATTACAGTCTTAATCCTTCCACACCTCTGATTGGGATTGCAATATGATGCCCCATGCCGATTATGATTGTCATTTTCGATATAGCCCTAACTTGACGAAATGCTCAACTATGATTCATAAAATCTTGTGTTCATAGCTATCGCACTTCTATTAGCCATGCCGCCTATTCCAAAGACTCCTGCCAAATGCGGTTGCGATCTACGATAAGACCCTTTCCACTGCCATATCATCTATCACATCATCTTTCCACATGGATCGCCACGTCATAGTGAGATCACCATCACGTCATCTGTTAATTCATTAAGCATATCGCAAATCTCATGTCTTTCGGCCACTTCTTATAGTCTATCACTCCATAACTGTGATTGTCATATTGCCGAGTATTCCGATTGCAATCAAGTGTGATTGTGATAAGGATAGGTTCTACTCCCTAATTGATTACGATTGTGATATGATTTTAGAAAGCCCCCCTTTGGATTTTGTTTGGAGTACTCTCAGTATTATTGATTGTGATTATTCTTATTTCTACCCCGGTCTAAAAGCGATTCTGATTGGTCTTTCTTTTAGTTTAATTAAAACCTCTAAGCCTCCCCTTTTCATCAGCATCTATTTTTTGATTTGCAAAAATACCATAAATTCTGCCTCGCTTATCACATACCTCACTCCGCATTACTCTCGATGATGGTTGTTTTGAGATTTATTACGCTTTGCATTTTTATCTTGATTTCCTACAAAACGTGATTTGTTTCAAATGAGACTCGCTTATGAGTCTCATTTATTTTTAGCTTAACGATTCATGTTTTCCTTGTTTAGGTTCATGACATAAGAGGACAACTGTGTTGATAAATGCCAGTTCATTTCAAACAAATGGACAAACATACAGATAATCCGATGGAACAAACAAAGCTGATGAAGAAAACAAATCACATTCAGAAATTTCTACCAAAGAATTGTTTTCCTTTTAAGCATTATTGAAGGGATTTGCTAAATGCCCTCAACGATCTGCAAAATAAATAGAGTTGTTTTTCTTCTATTTAAGCAGGCTTGTTGTATGAAATGAGAGGTCCAGAATTCGAAAAGAGAAAGACTTGGAGGCTTGCACTATTGTACCTCTTAGTTTTTTTTAATAGAATGATAGGTCTCGAATCTTGGGAGAGAAGCTTGTAATACTATAACTGTGGATTATATCTATTGGTGGAGAAGCTCTTGTTTATCATGCACTACTGCTGAAAGGAGGAGACATTTTCTACAAGAAGAGATCGATTACAGAATCCAAATGATTGTACATTACTGTCGTTTTGTGAGGATTTGTAATTTGATTTCATTTATTAATAAAGGATCATTTCAGTTAATGTGCTGGAAGAAACTATTGACGTGTGAAGGTTTATTCTAGGATCACATGGTGATGAGAAATGCATTGAACAACTTAATGGCATTAGCTTCCAACATCAATTTTGTATCAAAAAAATTGATGGAAAAACACTTATATGGGGCAAGAAGTATTCAACTGTTGCAGAATGGGGGTTGTCATCATATTTAGCATTTTTGAAGTTCATTCTAGATCATCCAATATTTGCATCAAAGATAATATTATTACAATCAGTTTCTGAACTCAATAATGCACGAAGGCATAAGAGAGAGATAAATTATTCTGAATGTCTGGAAGAAGTAAAAAGATGTATTAGAGATACATATGACTACCTTGATTTTGGTGATTTAGTTTGGTGGGAGTTGTTTTTCAATGATCAAAGTGATATCATCTCAATATCAAGAAATGAATATACACTTTTTAAGACTCCATTTATTTGGCCTCAAAATATGTTAAATGAACAGGAGGAAAGACACATTGTTGAACAACAACAATCTCAAGGCATTATTAATTCTCAACAGGAAGAGGAAAGATAAACCTATATTGGTTCTAGAAGATCGTGTGCACAACGTGAAGCCATGGAAGACCTTTATAGGGGTTTTGTGTGATGTTAAGGAGGGTTGCATGATAGCAGTATTAGCAGATGGAGATCCACTTGGCTATCCATTTTGGGTTGCGAAGGTCATAAAAGTCATTAAATAAAATGAAGATATTACAGTTGTTGAGGTACATTGGTATGCCACAAATACCCACCCATTCAATGGTATGTACAAGGCAAAGATGGTAGTTGATAAACAAATTCACAGAAAGAGAAAAAGAAAGGGTACAAATATAAATCATCACTGCACAGACCTATTGAAATTGCAGGATGTTGACATACTTGTCTATGACTTCAATTTAACAAAGAGAGGAACTCTTCACTTCAAGACCATAGATATTTTGAAGAAGTTGCTACCAGAAGGAACAATGTTGATATGGGATTCTGCTGAGCCTAGTCGTAGATCTAGAAGACTTTTGAAACCTAAAATGGTGGGCATGCATGTTGACTTAGAAGGGGATCTAGTTGAAAGAGAAGAATATGTGTAATATTCATTTGCATCCATTCATTCATCTAAAGATGTATATTATGATGGTGTGCTAGATCCTATGGATGATTTTGAATAAATTTATAATACATTTTATGTAAATGATGTTTACATGGTAACTTGAAATAAATATTTTGACTTCCATATGATCTTACATGAAGTTATGAGTCATTTCTATGTTTGTTGGATTTAATGTTTTAATTAACAGAAATTCATGTCTTTAAAGATGTTTGCATGGTAACTTGAAATAAATATTTTGACTTCCATATGATCTTACATGAAGTTATGGCTCATTTCTATGTTTTTTGGATTATATGCTTTAATGTATGTGATATTCAATCTATGAAAGTTGATATTTTGATTAAAAGTAAATAAATATTATAAATTAATGTTGATTTTTAAAATTATACAGTGATATTGCCATGATATTATTTATTGTTATCGTTTGATATAAGATATTTTTAAAATTGTTGAAATTTTAATGCCTCATTAAAAGGAAAACTATGTTTTGATGGCTGATTTTAAGGTTTTTTTTGCAATAGGATAAGTTTTCTTATGATAAAATTTGAAAAGTGCTATAGTTTTATCCTTTGAAATTAAAACTACTCTTGGAATAATGAATCTTTCATATACTTGTTCATTTTTAAAAATTGTTTTAGTCATATAATTTGTCCATAATTTCATGGTTGAAATGTGTTAAAAACTAAAGGTTTTTAATTACAAGGTTGAAAAATTGTCAAAATATTAAGGTTTTTCTGAATTATGATATTTTATCTTTAATGCTATGGTTGAAAACAGTTACAATTTCAAGGTTTTCTAGAGTCAAGATATTTTATCTTTAACAACATGGATGGAAATTGTTGGAATTATCAGCATTTGAGATATGATATTTTATCTTTAACCTCATGTCTGAGAATTGTTGGAATTTTACAGTTTTTCAAAGTCCAAGTATTTTATCTTTAACTCCATTGCTAAAAGATGTCAAAATTGTAACCCAATTTTTTTTTTTGTATTCGAGAATCAACGCTTATTTTTTTTAGGGTGTTTTTTTCATCAATTTTGCAAAACAAAGTTGGTTTTTACTTCCATTTGAAAAAAATGTTGAAAATTTACCGTAAGAAAAAAACATCGTTCTGGCATAAACAATTTTCATTTTTGGGTTGATTTTTTCATGTATTTTTGGGGTTTTGGGCTAGAGTACCCGTTTTGAGGTAATAGTTCTTGTTTGATCGATAACTATGTTCTATGTTTGGATTGCATAGTTTTGGAAGCATGTATTCTCTTTAAATATAGGTTATTCATCCTAGGAATTACGCAAGAGATTAGGGGCTTGGAGAGCTGCAAAATTTGCTAAGTGTTGGCCAAGAGCTTGCTTGTGAGCTGAGAGAGTTGAGCATACTTGTGTGGAATTGTTCTTGTGAGAGAAAGCTTTGTATCTTCACCCATATTTTTTATATATGCAATACAAATATCAGGGTTTTGAGCAATGGATTTCCGTAGATACATCTTGTGTTATGTGTTATTGATTTATCTTCTTCTTGTTCATATTATTTGTCATCGATCTATTGGTTTCCACTCATTGAAAGTAGAAGTAGATTCTTGTCCTGTGCTTTATTAAATTGCATGAGATTGTGAATCTATAGGATTTTGGCATGGTATCAAAGTTGAAGACAATATACTAGAGGAGATTTCAAATTTTTTATTTTTGGGTTACAGGTGAAATTCGAATTTGTAATACATACTTCAGGATTGGTAGATGGAGTTCTACGGTTTGTGGCTCAAGTATTCCTTGGAAGGCAACTCAAATTTTATAGCCTAGAGGGACAAAATGGAGGTTGTTCTAGAGGATAATGGCTTGAACGAATTCATTGATCAAGAAATTCCTAAGCTAGTAGCATTGGATGCACAAAATTTGGTTGAATGGAAGAAGTGTGTGGCGAAGTCGAGGTGGATAATACTTAAGGGAGTTTGAGACCACATTGTCTCAAGTCTCCATGGTAAGAAAAATCCATATTCTATGTGGAAAGAATTGATAGACTTGTATCAGAACAACAACGACCAAAGGAAATTGGCACTGAAGGACAAACTATGAAAAATCAAAATGGAGAAAGGTAAGACGATTCCAAAATACTTGACCAAGTTCACTTAGTGTTGTGATGAACTTGGAGGTGTTGGAATCATGGTTGCCAAGGATGATATGGTGAGTCTTGCTATTTTAGGACTCCCAAAGAGTTGGCATAGTTATCAGGACTCTGTCATTGGTCACGAGAAGCTGCCAGATTGGGAACGACTTTGGTTGGATCTGATGCAGGAGGAGATCAGGAGGGAAAACTCCTCATCAAAGACTGATGATGAAGAGAATTGTGCCTTAGCGATTAAGGTGAAGAAGGGGAAAGGGAAAGATTCCCATTCCAATTCAGATTCTTATCATGGAGGTAAGAAGAAAGACATGACGAAAGTTAAGTGCTTTCATTATCATGAGCTGGGCCATTTTGCTGCAAATTTTCCACTCAAGAAGTCTAAGAAGAAGTCCTCAAGAGGAGTGGTGAGTGAGGGTTTGGCCTCTCAATTTGAATTAGACCTTTCCCTCGTTTCATGCATGGTGTCATCAATGATGGGAATTGTATGGTACTTAGACAGTGGAGCTTCATTCCACATGATTGGTGACAAAGATTTATTCACTGACCTGGAGGAGAAATATCTCCAAATGCATATCGAGATGGGCGACGAAAGGAAGTATAGTGTTACTAGATTGGGCATGATTACTTTTCAAAGGGAGAATTGGGCTCCACTCACCTTGAAGAATTTTATGTATGTGCCTCAGCTGAAGAAGAAACTGGTATTTTTTTCCATGCTGTTATGAACCGGCTCAAGAAAAGATAGAAAATATAGATCAACGCCTTAGAATTTATCCTCTTCGAGGGGGCAACCACCTTTACATTACATAAATGAACAATTCTTGGATCATACAAATGACAAAACCTCCTTTCTATATATAGGAGTCTAAGGAGTCACAATATAACCGAGCCGACCTAACAATAATA
>APFE031562008.1:0-16826 GCA_000404065.3 Pinus taeda | reverse complement strand
AGGGGCCACGAGGGTAGCGCTGGCCTCAGTAGCGCCACCCCCACGACCCCTCGCATCGCCCGACTGGTGGCTAGGCGGGGCGGGGGGCCGTGAGGGGGGGAATCGACGGGCCGCCAGCCGAGAGGGGTGGAGGGTCACGGGGGTGGCGTTGTCCTCGACCGCGCCACCCCCGCAACCGTCCACCACGCCCAGCCGGCGGTCGATCGATTCCCAGAATCGACCGACTGCCTACCAGGCAGGGCAGAGGGTCGCGAGAGTGGCGCTGGCCTCAGTCGCGCCACCCCTGCGGCCCTCCGCCCCGGCCGGGCAGGGCGGAGGGCAGCAGGGGTGATTCAGCCGAGGCTAGCGCCACCCCGGCAGCCGGGTTGATTCTCGGCAATTGACCAGCCGGGCGGGCCGGAGGGCTGCGACAGTGGCGCGGCCGAGGCGGAGGGCCGTGGGGGTGGCGTTGGCCTCGGCCGATCCACCCCCGCAGCCCTCTTCCCTGCCCGGCCTGCGGTCCTTCGATTCCTGGAATCAACGGGTCGCCGACCGGGAAGGGCAGAGGGTCGCGGGGGTGGTGCTGGCCTTAGCTGCACCACCCCCATGACACTCGGCCCCACCCGGATGGTGGCCAGTCGATTCCCCGAGTCGACCGGCCATCAATCGGGTGGGGCGGTGGCCCGCGGGGCGGAGGGCCACGGGGGTGGCGCGGTCGAGGAGAACACCTTGACTAACATGGAAAACACTATTGTGGACATAGAGAATATACTTATTGATTTGGAGAGACAATTTGATCATAACTCTTTCGTGCAAGTTCCAGAACAGGGAGGGCCAATGAACATTCCTCTAGTCATACAGACCTCAGTAAATGAGGTGAAGAACCCTAATAGGAGCAGGGATGAGGCATCTAGCTTTGCCATGGATACTACTTATGAGCTGATGGAACCAAGCAAAAGGCCCAAATTGAATCATGTCTTTTAACATAAGGATAACATTGCATTAGAAGAAATAATTGACACTGAGGCAATGAGATAGAAAGATAAAGAACCAACTACATGAGAGGAGACACAACAACCCTCAACATCCAACACACAGTTTGTAGATAGATAACCGAGTATGGAGATCTCTTCCTATGTCACGCCAGCTGACAAGGAAAAAGACATTAAAGATAGATTCAAAGAAATCAAAATGAGGAATGAGAGACTAAAGGCAGAGACATATGTCCAATATCGCAATCTCACACTGCCAAACTAGACTAGACTGATGTTAGCTTTTGACATAAAAGAATGAAAAATGTAGGTTTCTTTCTTACAGCCCATTGTATAGCAACCAAATACCTCAGCAAACTACAAGAAGACAAATTTTGAGGTCTTGGCCAGGGATGTTCATCCCATTGATCAGATCAAATTTCACAAGCAGGTTGGATAAATGATCTACTCCACCCTCAGAACAAAGGCCATTGTTGCTTACAAGTTAGAGGATTCATTAGACAATGTGACAACTCAATTCAAGCTAGAGAGAGCCTCTACACAAGCTAAAGACAATAGGATAAAGTCCTTGGAGGACTTAGTTATTAAAATGGTCCATGACCTAAGTGATGTTACGGCTATAGAGAAGTTGATCAAGAAGAAAAATGAGGACATAGCAGCCCTCAAGAAATAACTCAAGTTGACTCACTTGCAACACCCACAGGAAAAAGAAGTCCTAGAAAGCCTGACCAATCATGAAGAGATGATGGACTTGGTGCTGCAATTGAATGACCAGTCGAAGGAAATGGAGAAGGAGTTGGATAAATTAATCCAACTCAAACAAGCTAGCATTTATAATGCTCCCGCAACTATCATTCCAACAGTGACCACAGTTGTACCTTCTACTCTGGTAGCAGCATTAGCTCCCACTTCTCTAATGGCCACTGCACAATCAACATCAGCACAGACTACATGAGCAATAGGATCAACATCAATGGCGTCCACAAGTGAAGAAACAAACAAGATGGTCAAAGCAATGGAAGAAATGTCCATTCAGACCAATGATATGAACAAATTGAAAGAGGAAGTCAACAGCCTTAAGATAGATTGCAAACTTTCCCAGATCATACATAAGGAAGAACAACAAAAGGTTGCAAGGATGAATGAGAGGATAAAGAACCTCGAAAAAGAGTTTACCTTGACTAAACCAATAGGAAAGGCTAAAGAGCAACTGTGGGGCAATATCATTGACTCTATCAATGATATTTGGGCATCCATCCAGTTCATAATTGAGCAAATAGATTTAATAAAGTATGCTACAAAAGCCATTGAAAAGGTTAAAACAAAACTTGGAGATATGCCAAAGGAAGTGGCAAGAATCATTCACTTCCTCAACTCCAAGAATAAATATGAACTATAAGAGCTTGAGGTACCTGACAGGACAGATGCAATTTTGGAATTCATAAGAGTTCTCACAAAGAGGAATTTGATGTCGAATTTAGAACATAAGTGTCAGAACATGCAGCTAGTCATTGACAGGTTCATGGCTAAATTTGAACTTTTGAAGGAAAAGGGATTACCTAATCCCTTAGTTATAAATGAAAAGTTAATGACATAGGTAGATTACAACAAGAAGATAAGGGAAGTGGCCAAAGAACAGGTGATCACTTCATCTATGAAGGGCATGCCAACAGGCAAAGTCTTGTACTAAACTTTTGAAAACTTGTTTTACCTCCAACATGAGGTAAAACACTTGTTTATTAATAAGCCCACTTTTGCCAAATATATAGAGGTAGATGAGATATACAGAAAAATGATCAATTTCCAATTACCAGATGAAGGAAGATGGGAAAAATAGAATGATTTACTATAGTAAAAGGACAATAAATTATAAATCTACAGTAAAAAGTGAAACAACAAGGTAAGAGGATATTGACAGGTCAACATGATTAAAGTGTATGAGATGAAAGAGTATCAGGTTAAAGGTTAAAGTTAAACAAAACATCCAACATAAAGACCAAATAGCCAAGCAGCATAAAGGGCAAAAGATCAAAGAGCAAGCTAGCAGAACCTTAATAATAAGGACAACAAGCAACAGTTCAATAGTTGTCTCTATCTTCTTGTAAGAAGATATTCCTTTTTTCGTAGATTAGTTCTGAAAGCAGTTTCAGATATTTTGTAATTTGTTTTGTATAAATACTTCAAAATTTGAAGTATTATCTGGATTATTTTACATTTCTAGAGTTATTTTGATCTTGAACCTAAGGGTGATTGTACCATTTTCAAGTCAACAAACTGAAGCAAGTAATAAAATAATCTCACTATAGGATGCATGAGATGAGCCATTTGCAGTGAAGTAGCTTCCTTGTGTGGTTTTGTTACCTTTCTTATGTGTTTCATAATATTAAAAGTGTTCTAAAGCTGAATGAATTAACTATAAATATCACTTAGAATTTTTTTAATTACACTCTGTTTAGCACAATTAGTCATTACATGTTTTCCTCTGATACCTAGATTTGAGAACCCTTAATTTCTCTTCCATCCTAGTTGACCTATTTCATTCCTTCGAAAGTCCAGCCTAGGGAACCCTTAATTTCTCCCTGGATTGAACTTGAAACTATCCCACCATTTAGCCTTTAAGATCTGTAGTAACTCATCTATTCTTGCCCTATAGACAATGTTTTTAGAACTGAATCTAGTCTTGTTTGTCTGACATTAGAATCCATAGCCCAATGGTAGAATAAAATATTTGTTCATCTAATTAAATGATCCCACCACCCAATTTCAAAACAAAACCCAAGTGCAAGCCATAACTAGCCTAAAATCATCTTAACTAAAACAAAGTTAAAATATAAAGAGGGATCCCTCTTTGAGCATGAGGATCTCCAAAAGTGCTTTGTGCTTACCTTTGATTTTTCTTTCTTCATTAACTTCAAAAGAAATATCAAAGTGATAACACCTCATACCCTATTAAACAAATATATTTGAGATGAAGCTTCTCAACCATGGGAGTTATAATCAGAACAAAACCAACACGAAGAAAATTTTTGGAAGGATATCCACAAACACGGGAATTGTTGCAAAAAGCACAGTGGATGGAATTTGTAGTCAAATTTGATGGATTCCACAAGGAAGTCACCAATTCCTTCGCCAAAGCCTTTGATGGAGTGGAAGTCAATATAGGGGACATAAAATTCACAGTCACATAATATTTTGTTGTCGAAGCTACTCGATTGCCTCAAATTGGAGAAAAATGGTATAAGAACAGAGGTATTGAAAGCAAAGAATGGGAAGTTTTTCTAAAGAATCCTAGCATGGATACCACCATTTTCAAGAAAGACATCTTGAGAATAGCATGAAAAAGTAAGTGGAGAAATTTTCTTCTAATAATTCAAAACATTGTTACATGTGAAGGGAGGTTTAGATGCATGTTTTGCTATCATATTTGACTATTAATGAATTTTATTGAGGATAATGAGATAAATATTCCTTATTTCTTGCTCAATAGTCTAAGAAATACTTTAGGGAATGTCCAAAGAAAAATTCAATTTATAGAAAACACTATGTATCACCATGGTCTCATTAAAATCCTTGTTGAATACCATCTTAAGAATGTGGGTGATAATTGGGAAATCCTTTGGGGAGGAACCATTTTAAAGAAGATAACCAAGAACAACCAAGCAACAATAAGGCAAAGAGAGGGAGAAAAAGAAAAATTGAAGAACCAGTAGAACAAGAACATCCAAGGAGCAACAAGGCTAAGAGATGAAGAAAAAGAAAAACTGAAATACCAACAGAACAAGGAAACCAACAGTCACAGGAGCAGTCAGAGGATGACATTCCTCTTGCATAAATTTTGGGGAATATGAACAAGAAGGATGTTAGAAGAAAGAAATCCAACCAAAAGATAGAGAGCACACCCTACACAAAGAAACCTAAGATATAAAGGAAGAAGGAAAAAATTCAAAAGCCTCATGTGACAAACTTAAGAAGAAGTACCAGACTAGATCCAAAACCAAAAGAACAACCTACAAAAAATATGGAGCATATTGACCGATAAGCAAAGGAAAATTCAAGGCTTTCTCCACACACTTTCATCACACCTCCTCAGAGTCCAGGCCGAAAAACACCTAAAATTGATCTAGTATACCAGGAAATATATGATTATATTGAGTCTCTAGAGAAAAGAGATGCAACAATAACATCAAATTCTAATCAAGAAGAAGTCTATTTTAGTTAACCATAAGAAACTTTAGTAGTAAATGATTTAAAACAAGAAATTTTCAAGTTGGAGACACTAAACAGGTACATTCAAAAGGAGAATCCAACTCTAAATCCGTAGAGTGAAATCCAAGTGGCTAAGAGTGAAAATCTCCTCTTACACATAAGCCTTTGGTACAAGAAGAACAAGAAGCCAAAACAAAAAAACAGAGCTCTACAAAGGCAAGTCATAAACCTGAAGTACAATATTCTCATGAAAAATTCATGGATGGAAGTGGGTGGAAAGATGGGAAAAGACATGAAGTTGGATGTACTTGCAGAACTTTCAAAAGAAATGCAATAATTAAACAAGATACATTAGTTTTGTGTTTTGCATGAGTACATGCAAAGACCTCAGCATGGGGGAATGTAGAGTCTCATGATTGTTCTGTTTTTGACATCATTTTCCATTCATTTTTCCTCTTTTCATCACTACTATCAACTCAAATAAACAAAAAAATAAGATATTTTGACATGGTAAAGTACTCATATGTCTTATTTTTCATACTTGGTAATGTTTCTTATTATTTAGTTAAAGATCGTAATAGCTAGGAAATTAACATGAATCTACAGCTACCTCCATGGTTTAACATATTCTACTGCACTAGAAAAGAAAAGAAGCACATGGGGAGATAGGAATTCATCTCCCCATGGTTCTCCTTCTATTTGTCAGAGCCAAATCATCAAGGAAATCTCCTAGTCGTGCAGTCAATATAGTGGGTCAATGCGTGGATGAACTGAGCAGCAAGAGTTCAATTCAATCACGACTCTCTGATTTGCTTTCCAAATAGAAAATCATCAAGAAGCATTATAATTTCCATTGTTAGATTAACATTTAGATTAGGATTGTATTTAAGTTTTTAAGGCGTGAAAATATCAAAACTGTTAGGAACAAATGCTATATATATATATAAACAAAAACTAGGGACACGTAGACATATATTTAATTTGTAATTGACAGTTCGGAGTTCCATGACTTTCTTCCTCTTTAATTGAAGAAGTATTTTCATGAATATCATGCTTTTATATGGGGATCGTGTCCACATGGATGCTGCTATTCCCACTAAGATGGGTGGCTATCTTAGAAACAAACAATCAAAGTCTACTATTGATTCCTTTTATGAAAATAGATGAGAGGAGAACCAAGAGGGCCAACCTGAGTGTTGCGCTCGATTCCATCTCCTTCTTGATAGAGTTTTGCCACTCGCTCTTTGTTTGCTCAGCTTCAAAAGGACTTGTAGAATCACAACAACATACTACTATGCAAGAAACAAGGATCTAAATTCATAAATAATGCAGGATCAGATGTACATTAACCATATACAAGCATATATAAACAAGTACACCAGAATTGGAAGGAAAGAAGAATAGCTTTATTCAGATAAAAAGTAGCGAGAGGATTACAACCATGAGTAGCTCTGACCGAGCATCATCCTCCAACTAAGAAGCCCTTCTTCACCTCAAGCAAACCAAAATCACCCAACACTGTGAATGTACCCCAAAATACCAACAACACTTCTCTATAAGTTACAAAATTCCAGCCTCTGGATCTCTGTGAAGAGGGATCCATATATAGATGATTACAGAGAGGTGAGTCATCTTTTGGGATCTTGATTAGTGTCTTCTCTCTGATAGTTCCTGCTTCCACTTGGAGAATGAAGATCTCTTACTCATTCCTGGTCGAAAATGGAGTGGCAAGTGTCAGAGGGGAAGCTTCTGGAAGATTCCATGATCTTCCACCTCGCATTTTGGTCCATGCCATTTGTCCATTCCCGACCATCGCACCCTATAGAGGAGAAAATTAGTATGCATCTCACCCTGTACATTGGGAATGTGATATGCATCGCACCCTCTGCATGGAGCTTTCAGTATGGTCCAATTTTGACCATTTATGAGCCACTTTCAGTGGAGAACTTCTGGGAGATGATGTAATCAGTTGACCTTGTTCCTTGAGGCAGTGAAGCAACCCTTTTAGGGACTTAAGAGCCCTCATTTTATGGACATTTGTGATTGAGGTTGAAGTTCCCAAAAATTTCTATAACAGTTGCCCCCTAAAGCATGAGGTCGTTAATCATTTTTGATGTCGGGTGAAATGCTTTACTATGAGGATCTGAAGTTTTTCCGCATTGGTAGGCGACCTATAATAAGATACAATACAATACATTATTTGACAACATTTTTTCATGATCTAGCTGAGTCAGGCATTCCCATGCTCAGCTTTATAAACTCATTTTCATGTACATAGGACAGATGATCGTCTGTGTGACAGACTGATTATATGGACACATCATCCTTTGATTTGGATGATCATCTGATCGGAAATGATGTACACTCGATGTTTTATATCCCTGAATATATCATAGCCCGGATGGATGAAGCTAGATCCGGGGTCTTCAAACTCAGCCAATCTTCACTCAGAGTACAAGTCGATCCATGTGAAAAAGATTTTGGAGTCGAACATGGAAATACATCACTTGATTACCAGACAATGATGTAAGCTGTTAACAGGCGCGAGAGGAATCACCAATAATGACAATGACCCTCAAGGTACTACACTACAATTTACGTGGTGTGAAAAAGGACTTGGTTTCGAATACCACGTAAAATCTCTCGGTCGAAGGCCATTGATGTAAACCTGTCGTCGAAAGTGAGAAACTTTCCATTGAGGCATGTAAGCTCCAAAGTACTGAAAGGGTTGTTCCTAAGTAAACTTCTTGGATAATAAGTTGATGTTGACAAGAAGTGACCCGTCGCAGGAGGGCCTTAATGAATCTCAAATCAACGACGCGGAATGAAGCAAATGATTTTGGAGGTGAAAACAAACTGACGATATGGGGTTCAGGGTGGCGGTCATGAAGGAATGAAGCATGAATGTATTCTAGTGGGTGAGACTCAGGTGAATTGTCTAAATGACTTCTCTTGAACATATCGGCGACACTCACGATGGATTGGTAGCATTAACCCTAGAGATGGATGGTGTGACAGACCAATGGTGAAGACTACTGAACGGAGCAACCCAACCCAACATGGATGCAGAAGGAAAGTGTCATGTTCAAGAGCGACTTGCTACCAATAAAGTTTCTTCTTGTTTTCTTCCCATTTTCCCCAGTCATTGCTGACCAATACCTCATTATTTTTGTCAAGCTTGAGGAGGATAACATACGCTTGTTCTATAATCCGCCCTTTGGGCGAACCTGTCGCTATATTTTAGCGATCCTAGCGACAGTGAAACGCGTTCTCGTCTTGTTGGATGAGTTTGTCTATATTTAGTTTTAATGAGTTTAACGACAAAGATAACTCGGTCTCTTTCAATTATAGAGAGTCTGAAAGAAACAGAAAGAAGACTCTGAAGGTTCCTTTTCATTGTATAATCCCTTAAGTCCGAAAAAACGTAAAATGATACAAAAACGATGAATTTTCGATAGTTTTAACGAGCCGAATAAGACAAGCGCTCGATCATTTTGTGTAATAATCCATCAAGTCGAAAAAGATTAAAATCTAGAGGAGGGATAGAACTTTTGATGCCTTTTAATGAGCCGGACAGGCCAATCGCTTGGAAATATTTTCATATTTTACAAGTTAAGTGAAAAGAGCTTAAAGAAGACTCGTTTTCGAGGAACGAGTGATAGTTTCGGGTAGCAGCTGATTCGAGGTAATGTTTGGAATTTTCCAATCACGACAGTGTTACAAGGATGACTAGCAGAATCACTCTTCGCAGATGTTCCTCGAAGGGGTAAACAATCATATGGGGGTGAATGATCGGCTAAAGACAGAGTGGAGGTGATGGCGAGAACACGACCAAGGCTCAAAAGATAGCGATAAGGAATTCATGATGGTTATTTACCCGTTCATTTTTTAATGAGCTTAAATGCGGGGAGAAACACTTGCTCATGACTTATGTTTATTTTTTAACGAGGTTGAACTATGCGTTAAAACTACTCGTGGAGAGTTTACTTTTTAATGAGCTTGAACTATGCGACAACATTGCTCACAATGATGGTCATTGATTTTTTGATTTACCTTTAACATTTTGTTCTTTCAAAGACAGTACTACTTGTTCATTTGCTTCATCAAACTGATTAAAAATGAAAACATATGTATGATAAATGAGTCAAAACACTAATATTTTACTTGAGTTACGTGCATAGTAAATTAAAAGTGACTTTTTACTTGTCATTTTACCATTTCATTTGAATTTGGTTTGTTGGAGCTCTGCAGGTGCTTTTCCCCCTTGATTTTCACCAGCGGATTCCGGGAGATTCTGTGGACGATTCTCGATGCCATTCGAACCAGGTAGGAGCTAAATTTGTTCTCTTTCATTACGTGCCTTTCATTTTGTATTTTGAGCTCATTCCCCTGTTTTGCTGAGCCCCTATGGTTTGAAGAACTCGCCCTAAGATCACCGCACCCTTCCTTGGTCAAAAGGTGTGATGCATACTGATGTCTCCACTGACTAGTCAATATGCATCACTCCTAGAACACTTGCTAGGGTGTGATGGGCGCAGGGAGGAAAATTTTTGCATGGTTTCCTCATGAAATTTTTGCATGTTTTCACCAAATGAAGATCTTGATTCTTCCCTTGTTTGTTTTTCAAAGATTCATCGGAGGAAAATGGTTGTCACATGGCGAGAAAATGAGCATGAAAAAGAGGATGTTGTTGCTTTACATGATCTGGGCACAATAGTTGCATTACAGAACTGTGGCATGCTGAAGTTTTTCCGTATCTCGAGCATGAGACAAAAAATTAGTTTGTTGTAGTATTTCCTCAATGCTTGGGATCCTATCAACCAGGTATTCCAGATTAGGAGCAAATCGATCCCGTTGACAGTGGTGAACATCTACTTTCTAACCGGCTTATCGAGGCATGGTGCCCCTCTCTCTTTATCAGGTTCCGCCTGTGCGGGTGAGTCTGTAAGGGAGTACATTAACCGGCATTGCAGAGAGGGATCTCAGCCGAGTGCGGATGACAAGATCAACATCTGGGATGTCACTGACCTGCCATTGCGGACCATCCTGTTTACTTTTTCTAGACTCGCTCGTAGTTCTGCTCTCCATATAGCCAACAGATCTTATATGCAGTATGCTTTGGAATGCCTTGAACCAAAGGTGTTCAATTGGTGTGATGCAGTACTTTCTGTGATGAAGGAATAGTTGACCAAGGTGAAGAGCGGTAGATCAAAAAAACTTTGGTTATGGTTCTATTTTGACTTCTTTCACCTTGGAGTGAATCCCACTGATGCAGCCACAGTATATATCACTTGGCCTACCTCCACCGACAGAACCACGGATGCAGAGATGGGTCGATCTCATGTCTCCACATGCTGGCCAGCCCCAGATTTCTTTTTCTGAGACATTCTTTGAGTGGTTTGACCGTCAGGAGATGGTCTACGCCAGGTTCCCATATGCTGGTATGGACTTCCGAGGTGATCCGGATTTGGTGCTGCCGGCTCGAGAGCAGTGGGATGTCATGGGTAATTTTCTTCTGACCATATCTCTGTTCATTGTTGTTTATAATGTTCTTATATTATTAAGACTAATCAAAACTCATGTGCTCATGCAAATGTTGGCCCAGTTCCACCAGTTTAAATGACATACTACTGGAGTGCCAAGCCGATGGACTAGGCTCTTACGCATGATTGCACAGGTGGTGACTTGTTATCAGCAGCACCATTAGCCTATGGTGCCCCCTAACATTTTGATTTTTGGGTCATTTGACCAATTTTTTCTTGGTTACAGAGCATTATGCACAAACTATAAATAGTTATGGAATATATTTTTGATTTTCGAAGCTTTATTTTGGTTCAGTTACATGAGCCTGCTGCATATATTGATGTCATGCTTCTTTTTATAGATGTTGCAAATGTCTATCTAACTCATAATTTTCCAATGAGTCTATTAACGTGTTTAAACTTCTGGAAATATGTTGATATTGGATGAAATCAAACTGTCTTTCCAAAATTTTTACCCTTAGGAACATGTGATAGATAGCTAGATTCCGTACAACATAGATGCCGGTGAGTTGTAGAATGACGAACCATGAGTCTAGCCTGACAACAAGTCGGCATATACCATGTGCAATGGCATCAGAAAGGAGTTCTATTAATGTGTTGTACTCAGCGATATTGTTCGTAGACCGACAAATACATACTCCTCTGAAACTTACTAACTCACCACTGGGATTGAAAATGGTCCATGCCATAGGAGACAGATTCCACGAGCTACGACTTGCTCCGTTGGCATATCCAATGAATGATTCCAATAGGTTCGACATCTGAAACAAATGCAAAAAGTGTATTACTTAACCAAATTAAATGCTCTTGGTGAAAACAAAAATGTAACAAAAGCACGAGGAATACTATGCGAGATTAAGCATAGTAGCGTTTGAGGTACAACCGGTTGCGAGGTTGCGCCAGTGGAATCCCATCATAGTCCATCAACTCATAGGCTCCTTTTGCTAATACTCGTTTAAAAATATAGGGACCCATCCATAACGATTTGAATTTTCCTACTCCCAATTTATCGGATTCCTAGTCATAAAGTAACACCAGGTCACCCTCTGAGAAGACGCGAGATTTGACATTCTTGTCGAACTGTGCTTTGACTCGTTTCTAATGAGCCTCGTTAGCCAAAGTTGCATCATGACAGGTTTCATCCAAATGGATTAATTCCAAGAAACGAGCCTCTTCTTCTGAGGTTTCGGGGAGAAGGTCGACTGCGAGTTTGAGGGACGAGATTTCACATTGAACCGGTAAGATTGCTTCGAGACCGTACACCAATTGAAAATCTGTGAATCCGGTTGCATTTATTACCAATGTCTGGTATGCCCACAAGGCCGAGTACAGGATTAAGTACCAATCCCGTTTGTGGACTCCGATCATCCTTTGCAACATGCGCTTTAGGACTTTGTTGATTGCTTCAACTTGTCCGTTAGCTTGCAGATAGTATGGAGTAGAGCTATCGTGGGACAGTCCTAATTTGGCAGACAACTAAACCATCATGTGATTGCAAAAATGCAATCCATGATCTATGACTATGGCTTGTGGAATGCCGAATCTGGAGAATATGTGATTGAAAAAGAAAAGGAAAGTTGTTTCGCCACTATTGTTTAATGTAGGCATTGCCTCGGCCCATTTGGTAAAATAGTCCACCGTGACTATTATGTACCCATGCCCCCTGGTCGAGGTGAGGTTACATGTCATGAAATCTATGCCCCATTTGGAGAATGGCCCAACAACTACTACTGGTTGCAGCGGTGTGGGTGGTCTTCTGGTTTTGCTATCGAAAATTTGGCAAGCATGACAACTTCTAACTGCAGTTATGAAATCATTGAACATTGTTGGCCAGAAGTATCCTGCTCGCAAATTTTTTTTGTGCCGTAGCATAAACAGATTGATGCCCCCCACATGTGCCTGAATGGCAGTCATTTAGGACTTTTTCGTCCTCCTCAAGGGTGAGGCACCTCCGCAGAACTGCATCGATACCACGATGGTAAAGAGTATCACTGACGATCACGTTGTCTTTTTCTTGGTATCGAATACGTCATTGTTCGGCGAGTGAGGTATTAGACCTATATGTTTGTGTCTGGAGATAAATGATTATATATCTGTACCACAAATCGCTTGAAGCTATCAGAAACAATTTTTTTTTCACGATTGCTTCTTCAGATGTTGCATCATTGGACGACGATGGGAGATCACATAGTAAGTCCACGAATACTAGGGCTTTCTTTGATTTGGATATTTTAAATTCCAAATCAAACTCTTGGAGAATCGCTATCTATTTCGAATACTTGCCCCCCAGCAACTGTTGTGACAATATATAAGTCATGGCGTTGCAATCTGACAAAATGGTAGTTTTCCTAAAGAGGACGTAGTGTCGAAATCTTTGTATTGCTTGAACAGCTACGAGGGCTAGCTTTTCAGCGTAGGAGTATTTCATTTCCATATCATTGAAGTTTCAGCTTAAATAATATATAGGATGTTCAATTCCATTGTCTTCTTGAACGAAAACCATTGCTATGGTTGTATCTACTGCAGCCAGATACAGGTTAAAGATTTTTTGATAATCATGAGCATACATTAATGACGCTTGTATTAGAGATTTCTTTAAAGCGTCAAAGGAAGCTTGTGCGACCTAGTCCCAAACGAAGGTTACATCCTTTTTCAACAGACGGGTATAACCTTTATCTAGTTCGGCATAATTTGGAATGGGCATCCTGAGGAAATTTGCTTTCCCTTGGAGTTTCTGAATCTGAAGCAGGCTTGAAGGTGGAGGCAAATTGATGATTGCCTGAACCTTCCAGGGGTCAAGACGAATCCCATCCTTTGAGACATTGAAGCCAAGTAAACGACCAGAACTGACCCAAAACACACATTTGTGCGGGTTGAGTCTTATCTTGTAGTGTCGGCAACGTAGAAATATTGCTCTCAAATGGCGTGGATGATCGGTCCGCTTTCGTGAATGAGCTGGGAGATCATCGAGATAAGGTTGAACGATGTTTTTGATGTCATGGAAAGCATAGTTCATTTCTCTCTGAAAAGTTGCCACTGCGTTCTTCAAACCAAAGGGTAGCTTGCGATATGTGAATGTGACCCACGGACAAATGAATGCAGTCTTTGATTGGTCCTATGGGCGGATATCTATTTCATTACCCGAAAAATCCATCCATGAATGAAAAGATTATGCATCCGGCGCATTCATCAATAATCTGGTCAGTAAAGGGTGTAGGGTAGTTGTCTTTTGGACAAGCTTGATTTACATCCCTGTAATCAACACACACTCTAATCGTTCCTTGTTTTTTCATCACAGGAACAATATTGGATACCCAATTGGTTAGAGGAACGGGGTAAATGAAACCAGCATGGAGGAGTTTTTCGACTTCCGCCTTGATGGCAATGGCTTCCTTGGGGTGCACCTGCCTTAGCCAGTGTTGTACAGGTTTGACATATGGATACATCTTAATCTCGTGTTCAACTATGCTTGAGTCGATACCTGGCATTTAATCATATGACCAAGCAAAGACATCTCTAAACTTGTGAAAGAGAGTACTATATATTTCTAGTTCGGAAGAAGAACAAGATTTGCCAACATGAATGTTCTCTACAACATCTATTTTGGTCGAGATGTTTATGGAAATAGTCTCTTCGATATTGGATAGGTTTCTCTCGGAATCCACCGTGTTTACAGTATTCGTCAGAAATTCAAATACTGAAGGATGTTGTAGGTTGCTGGAATTATCTTCTTTACAAGTCAGAAGATGGGAATGATGGTGGTGATCTTCTCATTGTGCCCCATTGATCATCATCGGTTGAATGATTCCTTCGTCTGTAAGGTGTACTTGCAGCCAAGGATCTGAAGGGGTGCCATATTCTTTAGATCTATCTATCCAAATGCTTGACGAGTGTTGATGCTGGTTTGCCTCCCATGCTAAGACAATTGATTGCTATAATATTTCTAGCGGGGTTAGAGGCAAAACCTGCGAATGATCCATCTTAACATTGTTTTCTGACATCTTTTGAATGGAAGATATCATATTGCAAGTTCCTACATTAGCCACTTCCGCCAAATTGGTAGGAGGCGGTAGGGTAAAGGTTCCCATTAATGTAGGGTCTTTTAGTAGGCCTACTCCAATATTATGAATCATGCTAGGGCTTCCATGGATCATTGGAATGCTTCCCGTAACTTGCGAACTGTTGTGGAGAAAAGTTTGTTGGTCGATGATTGTAATTCCTCCTTGGGAAGGAAATGCAATTTTCCTAAAGTAGGTCGAAACAACAGCTGCAATGGCATATATCCAGGGTCTTCCCAGTAAGATGTTGTAATCAAGATTTTTGTCGATGATTTCAACATCGATTTCTACTGTTTTTCTCCCCAGTTCGACTTGCAAGTTACTTAGTATCCCATACAGGGTGTACGTTTGTCCATAAAATGCTTTTAATGTTGTTGACGATAGCGACAAAGATGGAGACCCCAGAGTTTTCCAGCAACTCATCAACATGATACATGTGGATGCTCCCTCGTCAATAATTGTTCTATGAACAGTTTTTTTGAGGGCTTTCACTTGAATGAGGGAAGCTAGTTGAGCTAGCAACTGTGGGTCATATCCTTTATGATTAAAAGATACAAGATTGGAATCCGTTGGGTCAATCCCACCTATTGCTGACAATAAAGCCTACTTTTGGGAGGGGCAATTTTCCAGTACTTCAAGAGTCGACATCGCGGATGGCGATTCGGATAAATCCTCCACTCTAGTATAGTGTTGTGCTGCTCAGGCACGAGGATTAAACGTCGATTTGTGCACTACTCCCTTTGGCAGTTTTATTGTTAATTCAGGAATGATGGGTGGCACGACTTCTGTTGAAGTCATTGTTGAACTACTAGTTTGGTCATTGTCCTTGTTGTTCAACATCTGTGAATTCCCATAATCTTTACTCCTTGTCGTTATAAGAGTGTCATTCAGTTGCTTCAAGACTCACAACATTAGAACTTGGGACCGGGAAGAATTTTCTCTAGCAACCATATTTGTTCTTGGGTTTGGAAACGAATCCGTCAATACAACCGAGGTTTTTGAACTTTTGAAGAATTTTCTAAGTTCTTATTTATATGTACATTCTCAGGTCCAATGATCCTCGTCACATATACTGCATGGACTTTTGGGTTTTGTATTCCCACAAGGGTTTTCAGAACGTTTCCTAGGAGATGAGTCTCCCTGGTTTTTCTTCTTCCCTTGTTTTCTCTTCTTGCCTCCTGGTTGCTTAGTTTCTTTGCCTTTGTCTGTTGATACAACATTTACTTCTGGGGCTAGAAGTTCCTCATTTGCATCTTGACTCAAAACCGTGCGGGCCTTTTTGGATTTGGCCTTTGCGGTTTTAGTGCTTGTCGTGCCTATCACACCATCGCCAACATAAGAGTCTTTGTTTGATTTAGGAGGTGGAGGGATGGAGAATTCTGGTCTAGGAGCGTCAAGGATTTTATCTTAGAGAAAGCCAGACTGAGTATAGATCAAGTCTGGATATTGTGCATGAGCAATAACTTGCTCTTGAGTGATGACTCCACGCTTTGCCACATCTTCTGTAATAGCGGGTAACAGTGACTCAATAAACCATTTAGCCAATAGCTGATCAGGAACATATGTTTTCACCATTCTACGACAACGCCGCCACTCATGAATATGATCGGATATGTGAGTGGCTGTCGTTTGTTTGAAATTGGTGAGAAAATCAGTTCATGTTTCGTACCTGATAGGTAATTGAAAATGGGTTTAAAAGGTTGTGGCTACAGTACTGAAGTTATCAAATGAAGCTCTAGGTAGTTCGATATACCACTTTGCTGATGGACCAATTAACGTGTGCTGAAAGAGGCAAAGCCGAATCGAATCCTCATTGAGAGTGTTTGACGAACACCATAGATGAAAGGTCATCACATGATTCGATGGGTCTTCGCCCAGATTTCCATTAAATTTAGGAATATCTGATGGAAGTTTATGCGGGATCGTCAGCCACCAAGGGGCGTAGGCAATTGGATCATTCGTTAGTCGACTTAGATCTGGTAACTCTAGAGTTGCCACGAAGTGCAACTATTGATTTAGGCTTGGTTGAGCATACCCAAGATAAGATG
>APFE031562006.1:69669-79978 GCA_000404065.3 Pinus taeda | reverse complement strand
GGTCAATGTATTTGGGCTTTTGGTCAGGTGGTAATGCAGCAGACAGTTTTATGATTTTAGGCTGTTCAACCGTCCCAATGTTATGCTCCTCTATAGTAGTGTTTAGGGGTTGAAATTTTGGTTTATTGGAGACATCGTTGGAGTCAAAAATGTCTTCCAAAGGGGCTAAGCCTATTGGAAGAAAATTGTTCTTTAATTGTATCACCTCAGTTTCATACTCAACTATCTCCTCATATTCAACCTGTTGGATTTCTTGTATGTTTTGTTGGTTGAAGATTGTAGGATGTAGCATTTGATTGGCCGTTTTGGGTGATATTACTTGGCTGTTGTGTTCATCATGTGTTTGTGATTGATTTTCTGTCTTAAGTATTTGTGATTGACTTGCTGACTCAGTGTCTATGTTCAGACCTGAAAATTCTTCTTGTAAAGTCAGAAAATTGTTGATTTGTGTGTCATTGTCAAACACCTGCCAGTCCTTTATATTGTTTGGGACTGATGGTCTGTGTTTTACTTCAGCTGTAAAACAATGATGGGGGTCAAAAGGGAGCTTGCAAGTACTTGCAAACATGGCTAGACTGTGAGCATGAAGGTTCTGAGCCCTAGGAACTTTGGTAATCTAGAATTTAGTAAGAGACTTTAGTAGCTCAATAGCAACAGACCTGTAAGACCTGAGTTTTTTATCATTGGTAACAAAATTGCCTTTGACCTGTTGGATAACTAAGTCTGAATCCCCGAGGATTGATACTCTTGTAGCTTGTAGGGATTGTACCAACTTGAGGCCTAGTAGAAGGGCCTCATATTCAGCTATGTTGTTGGTACATTTGAAGTTTAGTCTGTAGGCTCTACCCTCTGCATGGCTGTTCTGTTTGTTGTGCACCCACACTCCTGCTCCTGCCCCTAATTTGTTAACTGACCCATCAAATTCTAGGAACCATAGAGTTTCCTCTTTCAGGGGAGTTTGAATAATGTCTCTATGGCCTGGATTTGTGAGTTGGAGTATAGGCTGTTTTTTTGGTTTGGCTTCCATGGCATCCTTCTCACTTGGTGGGAATATTTTAGTTTCTTGAGGAGCAGTTTGTTTATTTGACTTCTGATCCTGTTCAGGTATCTTGGTTTCACTATTATTTGTTTTGTAATCTTGAATATTTGCATTGTTTGATTCAACCTGTGTTTGTATATCAGGATCTCCTTGACCAGCAGGCTGATTTGTTTTAGTTATCTGAGTTTCTTCATTGTTGTTGCTGCCTATATTGTCATTGAAAAGGATATATGAGTCTATGTCAGAATGGACAGCATATATAGGGAAGTTTTGAGGCTTCTCTATAGTGCTGACCATGTATTTCATCAGAGACTCTCTATACAATCTCTTGGGGACCAAGACTGTGAGGTAACATAAGACATGTCTAATTGAAGAGACCTTGAATAAGCTCCCCATGATTCTGGATTAATACATCCCATATTTGGGGGTATCACAACACGAGTCATCAAGATTGTTGTGGTATTGGACTATGGATACACAAAATTTTTATTCAGGCCTAGACACTTGACTGGCTGGAATCAAATGAGAAGAGGTCCTTGTATGGCCTAGTGATATCTAAATTCAGCCTTTCCATGACAGATTTTGGCATCAAGTTATGAGATGCGCCTGAGTCAAACATTGCATTGTGTAATATTTTGTCATGTACGTGCAAGCTGACATAAAAGGGTAGGATCCCTGAGCCTGCTATTTTTCCATCAACCTTTGGGCCAAACAGTAATTCAAGGGTGTCATCCAACACATTGACATTGTCCAAATTGACATTTTCTTTGTTTTGAGTGAGTTGGAGAGACCTCTCAATCTGCTGTTTATAGATGTCATTTTTGGCTAATTCTGCCAGAGGGATGGCTATTTTTAGTTTTCCAATTTCAGTTTCCAAGTCAAAGGGTTTCTCAGTTTGGACTTTAGTGCTATGGGTGAGCCCCCTTTCTTTATTTGGTAAGGTTTCCTCTTGATTTTGGGGCTTATGTTTCTCCATCACCTCTTGAGGCCTTTTGCTTGGGTTGGAATGTACAGATGGTGTAGCTGGTGGATTTGGTGTTTGTTCAGTGATTTCTTCAATAGTTACTTCTTTAGTGAGTGAATCAGTTACATTCATTGGTTCAGTTACTATGGCACTCTTGGGCTGTAGTCTATCCTTGGTTTTCTCAGGTTGTGTTATGTTTACAGTCCTGCTTCGTAGTTTGTATTGTTTATGGACTTCATAAACAGCTGTGTCATAGCCTTGTTTGAAATCAAATGATTCTCCTGACTTTGTTTGAAACAGTTTGTTGTCTTCTTCGTCCTGATCCTCTTGACTTAAGAAGACTTGGTGCTTATTGTCAAGACCCATTAGGTGGATATGGGTGTCATCCGCTTCTTCTTCTGATGTGGATGTTTCAGCGTAGTTTTCTTGAAATGGAGGCCTTATTTCAGGATCATTGTTGGCTTTGCCCCCACTAGGATTTTGGTTCCTTCTAAAGTTTGGATTCCTGTTAGAATTATTTGGTGGTGCCTCCCATGAAGACTTTCTTTCCACAGAATCTACCCTGTCACCCAACCTCTTCATACTAGAAATTATTGCATCCAATTTTTGGTCAAAGGCTGAGGGTTCCTCCTTAAAGACAACTCTCTTCTCTAGTCTAGCCCTGTTCCTCTTAGCAATCAGGTTTGCCTCAACTGTTACAGCAACCTTCTGAGCTTCTTCAAGGGTTTGAGGGGCTCTTTCTTTTAGTTGGTAGGCCATGTCTGGGTCAATCCATCTGGAAATTATCATAAGGCCAGTCAGGGAGTCTTAGTTTAGGTATTGCTTATATACATTATTAAACCTAGCACAGTATTCCAAAACTGTCTCTTGGGACCTCTTTAATCATGTCGATATGCACCAAGTTATATGTAGAGGGTCCTTCTTTTTATCCCCATCTATTTGTGAAGGCATTGGTTAAGCTCATCAGGGGTGTTGATGGAGTTTGCAGGAAGTGATCGAACAGTTCGCACATCCTCCTGTTAAGCTTTGGACAAATAGTCTCATCCTCACAGTGTCATCATCTATCTCATAATTTTCAAAATGATCTTGCATTCTCTTAGCATGCTGAATGGCTGAATAGGGGCCAGTGGAGTCAAAATATGAGATTTTGGCCTGGTAATCTTGAGGTAAGGCCACAGCATTGGCAGGTAGTTGTAGAGGTGCATACCTCATAGCCATATTGACAAGATTTTGGGGGTTGATAAAGGCAACTGGGGCAACAGGGACAGTGGGTACCACAGGGGTAATAGGTATGGAGGGATTTAGAGTGTTGGTCAAGGGAATGTGTGTAGGAGAAGAAGAAGTGGGTGGGGAGCTTTGAGATGTTGATGGAGAGCTAGGGGAATTGGGGGTAGAACGAAATAGGACTTTGATTGGAGTGGGGATTGGGTTAGGGTGATATGTTTCTGGACTAAGGTCAGCAAGGTTATCTTGTTTTTGCTGATTCCTAATTAGTTTAGGGATTGTATTGGGATTTTTGAAGACAGTAGGAGGGTTGGGGTCAGGATTAGCCCTAGTGTATTGAAGATTCTTCTTGGGAGCCAGCTTCTGAGCTAGTCCTTTTTGAGTTTTTTGAAAGATTTGTATAGCAAGGACTGGACAGGAGGTTGAAAGGATTCTGTGTATCTGTATTGGGTATAAAGGGTATCTGAGTCAGCTCTACCTTAAGGCTATGGATGTTTGTATGGGAGCAGTTTTGAAGGTTTCTTGACTGATGTTCAGACTTTGAGTGCAATTCCTGGAAGATATACACTCACCTCTAGATCCTGAAGCTTCCCCAGTCGAGTCGCCATTTATGTTAACACCCAGGTTGTTCCCTATGATTCCCAAGGGAATACGGCCGGGGTAACTACTAACCAATCTTTGGACTACAGCTTCTAGCCCAGCTGTAATTAGAGAGGGCTCTCTCTGTAAGTTTTGTCACTGTTTTAATGGAGTTTTTAGGCTAGTTATGAAGTGAATGTTTGATTGTTTTTTATATTTGGTTGGGAGGATGCTTCTGATAGTTTTAGAGCGTTATCTACAGGTGAGACTAATGCATTGGGTAATGGGGTCTGTAGCTGTTGTTTCCTTGAGATCCTGGCTTAGTGCAGCTGGAATTACAGGGCCTGTATGTATTTCATAAAACAAACTGTAAATTGTGAGGGTGAAATGAGAAACAACTAGCAAAGAGCATTTAAGGATTCTTTACTGAGCTGGGTAGTGGGAAAGAGGTCTACTACTTAGGAGCAATTACTTGAATTCCTGAAATAATAGAGCACTGTGATGATATAGTATGAAAGGTAGCATTTAAGAATTACTCTTTCGATACCATAACTGAAGAAAACATATGGAATAGCTTGGATTGAGCTCAGGGTAATCAATGATTAAGTCTTGGGACTATTCTTTTTCCTTGCTATTTAGATATTGAGTACATGGAAAACATGAAAGATATATGAAAGTATAGTAAACGTATATGTAACAGAGAGTAATGAGAAAACTTATTGAGTCATGTAATACACAGGAATCCTGCAACTTTCAGCCATACACCAGCAAGACATCAAGAGACACAATGCTTCGGGAAATCCCATCATCCTTTGTATTAGTTGTCTGAAGATTTACAACATAAGAGTAACAGAATAGATATCAAGAGATTTCTTACATCCGGAGTCCAACCCCTGCTAACAAATGCAAGGGGGAATATATAGAAGTGTAATACAAAATATCTCAGGCATTGAGTCATCTGAGAGGGAAAATATCTTCTTTCACTCGTATAAGGCTTGCAGATGGGAAGTTATTACAATCTTAAATGAGTTATAAAGGCTCTTAACTCATGTCAGAGCAATTTTGACCTTCGGGGCTCACGGAGTCGGTTGAGCGGCTTTAACATAACTGCTGAATGACGTGTCTGTGCAGCTGTTACTTCCTGTGTCTTCTTGGCCCTGCCACCTGTGGCTGCTGATGCTGTTGTCGTGGCCGAGTACCTGTGCTGAGTTGGCTCAGCCTTTGTCTTCATACTTGTTGATGTGTCTTTATCCTGCTGTGTATGAGATGCAAACTTTTTGCTGAGAGAAAATCGTGATTACTGACCTTGGTTCAACAGTAATCTTATCAATTCCTGCCATGTATCTGATGGAGGCAACTGATGTTTCAAAATTGACCCCATGGTCTCATCAGCCTCTGTATACTTGTAAAAGTGAGGGGGCTCATCAAATAAGTGTGCAATTTCATTTCTAATAAAAAATAAATTATCTATTCTATCAAAAAGAATTTGCCCTGTTACTAGGCCTGCTCCTGAAGATGTACTGGGTGCTTCAGCAATCTGTGTTGCTGCAAAACTGCTTACTCTCTTGACATATTTCTCATGTGAGAGTAATTTTCCTGAATCCAATAGGCTGGGGAGCCCCCTGTCCTGCAAAGCCATGAACCTGTTCTGAAATTTATTGATGTCAGCCTGCATATCCTGGATTCTTCTGTCCAGGGTCTGAATCAGGTTTCTCATTGTCAGGACTCTTTTGATTAAAGAGATGGTTTCAGTCATGTTTCCAATTCCCATTCTTACCAGCTGGGAACTTGTCCTGTAATTGAGCACTTCTATCATCTTGGGGGCAATCTCAGGCATATTTCCTAGAGATGCCCTTGCCCTTTGCAATTCTTTTCGTGCTCTGCCAACGAGTGCCACTTGCTCATATATGGCCTCAATATATTCCCATTGATTGGTTATTGATTGTCCAATGGTGGTCCAGATGACTTTCTTGAGCTCTGTTGTAACTTTATCTAAAGTGAGCTCTTTTTCCAGCTCTGCAATCCTCTTCTTTAGGGCCTTCACTTCCCTTTCCCTCTCAGCCACATTTTGCTTTGATTTGTCATATTTCTCATTTATCTTTGCTAGGCTGTCCTGGGCTTGGCTGAGCTCAGACATCTGGGCCTCTAGCACCTGTATTTCTTTCCTCAGCTTCTGCATGTCCAGGCTTTCATCCTGCTCTGTTGTTGGTGCTGAGGTGATTGGTGCTGTGGTATCTGGAGCATCCTGTTGTGTTTGTTGGTTTGGAGGGACACTATCTTGAGGGGTTTCCTCAAGGTTTATTGTTTCTGTAGGAGGCTTGGAAGATTGCCCTGCCTCCTTCTGCTGCTATGTTGCTTGCAATGTGGCTTCTGATTCTTGCAGCTTTTCTTGTGTTTGGATCAGCTCCTTGTATAATGTCATTAATAAGGAAGCTGCATCCTTTTCTTGCCTCTGCTGGGCAACCTCATCCGTCTGTGGGTGGAGAGTTGGTGGGATTTTCAATTTCTTCTTTATTGCTACCATGTCCGCATCCCTCAGCTTGAGGACTTGTTGCACAGCCTTAACATCATTGGGGTCATGCCCAAACTCTATTATTATTTCCTCTAAGGCCTTGATCCTGTTATCTTTAGCTTGAGAGGATGCCTTCTCCAACTCAATCTGTGCTGCAGTATTGTTCAGGCTATTTTGCAGCCTGTAGTTGACCAAGGTCTTATCTGCCAAGGTGGCATAGACCATCTCACCCGTCTGTTTGTGAAGTTCAATCTGATCTATTGGGTGGATGTCTTTTGACAGGACCTCCAGATTAGTCCTGATGTATTCTGCAGCTGTTTGTGGTTGCTGCACTATTGGAGTGAAGTGGCTCATTGTCATCTTGCCCTCCTGCACATCAAATGCAGACATGAGCCTTTGTTGATTTGAAGGAGCCATGTTTAGCAGGTGATTGTAGAGCCGAATCTTTATTGGCTCACTCCTTCTTTTGGCATCTTTGAATTGCTCTTTTATGCTTGCACCTGTTCCCTGCTGCTGCCCTGAGGAGCTCACCTCTCCTAATGCTGCCTTGTCTTGCTCCTGTTGCAAGGAGCTAGCAGAAGCCTCCATACTTGGCATTTCCTCCTCTGAGAAGGGATTTAACCTTTGTCTCTTCTCTGATGTTTTAGTGAGGGGAGTCTCCCTCTCTCTTTTTCTGTTAACATCCTCCCTTTGAGGGGTTTGGAGGATGGAGGAATCAACTCTAGAATCTTGTCCTGGAGGCGCCATTGGTGTTGTCTTTTCTTGGGTAGCCATTTGGGCCTCTCCTGTCTGCTTTTCCTGACCCTGTTGCTCTCCGTGCTGCTGTTCCTGTTGACCCTGTTGTTCTTCCATGACCCTTTCCTTGCCTTTGCTCTGTCCTTGCTCTGTAGTTTGCACTGCCTCTTGCTGTGTTGCAGAAGATGAAGCAGCTGCTCCTGTTTGAGGCTTTGGGAGAGAAAGGACCTGAGAAGGACATTCTAAGTCAGCCATTTTTAACAAATGCCTTCTAGCTCTTTTAACTAGTTCTTCTTGAGTCACAGGCTCTTCCAGTGTGTTTCTTCTCCACTTTGGTTGGTTGGCATGTCTTTGAATGTGGAGCATGCTCACATGCTCATAGCTAGAGAGTTTGCATTTCTGCCTTTTCAAGGATATGAAGTTGTTAGGGTCATAGGGCTTCCAAAGGAAGCTCTGTTTTAGGCCAAGGCCTTCTAACATCCTGTCTGCCTCTTTCCATCCTTCTCTTTTGTTTAGGACAAAGTGGCCAAGTTGGTTTCTAACTTTGAGCTGTGCCTTTTTACCCCTTCCTGCAAAGTGCACCTGATCGGCATTGCCAAATTGCCTGAAATATTCCAAGGCAAAGAGTTTCATAGGCACATATTTGGGCAATTTGTATGGGCGCAGCTCACACCCATATATTCTAATCACAGTGAAGTGTTGGTAAAGGTACCAATCTCCTATGCTGTAGGCACTGGATAGTTGCAGAATCCTCTGCATCTCATCAGAGAGTCTTGGAGGGGGTGAGGATAAAAAGAGAGACAAAGCTGGATGGATGAATAAGTCTATGAACTCAGAATATGTGTATGGAGAGTATGCAAGGATGTGGAAGACTGAAGTCCAGTATACCACCGATCTTAGGTTTCCTGCTGCATCAGTTATCTTGATCTCAAAGGAGAACTTCTCATGTTGGTGGTACAGAATGAGATGATAAATGTATGAGGTGTATCTGAACACCTTCTCTCTGGACAAGTGTAGAAATTGTTCATGAATCTTGTCTGAGATATATGTGGCATAATCATAACAAATGGGGGTCTTGCCAGGGGAAAACATTGTCATCATCACTAAAACAGTTTCCTCAATAAACTCCATTGATTTGTATCCCAACACTGAGCTTATCATGTATGCCAAGTCCAGACCCAGCTGATTTAGGTAGCCATCAAAAATGGGAGGGTGCAGCACTGTGTCAGAGTTTTTGATAAACAACTGATTCAACTTTAGGATCTCTGCTTCTGTCAGTATCTTGGCTCCTTGGTTGATTAGGTCCAGCAGGGACAAGGGAACCAACTTCTTTTGGGTTTTTAACTGGAGCATCTCCCTGATGGCCTCAGGGGTGGTGTAAAACACTACTGCACCTTGAGGGTTGAGCACAGCCCTCTGCATAGGGTCATAGCAGACAGCACATAAGTGAATCAGGTCAGGGAACTGGTTGACCTGAGGCAGCTTGAAGATTGGGAGGGAGGACTCTCAAATGCCTAGAATATCTGTTCCATCTTTGTGCTTAGCCCTAAGCTCATTTAGCAGATGAATGTGGAACTTGCATTTGGATGGGCCGTCCTCTGAGATTTGGTAATCTAGGTCTGCCAAATCTTGCCAATCCAGCTCTCTCTAGGGGGCATTCAGGGGAGTAACATTGAGTGCTACTGATGCCGAGGGGGTATCCATGTTTGTTTGAATGCTTTTTAACAACTAATGAACGTGCTATCTAAGAAAGTGGAATTCAGAGGAATGCAACGTAGCAGGATTGATTTATAGCAGAATAGAATACTACTGGGCTCTCTGAGAAGGCTTCTTACAGAATTTAGCAGACCTCCTTTGATAATTTAGGAGCAGGTTATAGGTTCACGATTGCGCGAACAGAGAAGGGTTTTCACTAAAATTTTAGTGCAAAATGGCTCTGCTAGTGAAATTCGACCGTTAATTCTTTGAGGGGGACCTGGATATGTTTGGTTTTGTGGTGAATTCTCAGTCTTCTACCGTATTCAGGTATATTTTACAAATTACTGTGAATAAACCAAGTTGCGAGGAGGTTTATGGGCAAATACCTGTTTTAACAAGTTGCTCGGGACAAAACAGCAGTTGGGTGCGCTCTTTGAACTTCTGTGGATGGTCTGGAGTTGGCTGGCGAATTGTTCGTCGTAATATGCATGTAGAGAGAGCATAGGTGCTTTTTACAAAAAGTGATAAAAAACACGAAAAATCATCAAAATATGGCTTTTTGGCTCATTGGCGCGTTTTTTGAGTGACGTCAGCAAGTGGGTCCGGGTGGGATGACATCAGCAGGACGTCATCAGGTGACGTGGCGGCCTGAGATCGGTCCACAGGGGCGATGAGGTGGCGGCCAGGTGGACGAATGGAGGACAGGGTGTGCGGTCGTGGCGCTGACGCAGGTGACAACGGGATGGCGACGCGGGCGGACAGGTGTCGTCATATCGGGCCCCCTCCTGCACGGCAAGGAATCTATCAGAGGGGGCTCCGACGGAGTTTGGGAGCTACGCGTGTCCCCGCGTGACATCATCGTCTGACAGATATCGGACGATATCTGTCGGACATCAGGGCCCTTCCGAAATCCACAAGGACCGTTGGATTTCAGGCGCTCGATCTGACGGCTGTCGGGAGGCGAACATGCACGGAGGGTAAAGCCAATGGTGTCTAACTGTCGGACGTCGGGCCCCTCCAATATTTCAGTTGGCCGTAGATCTGAAAGGCCGCGATCGGACGGATATCGGTCCAGCAAGCTGCACCGCGGATAAAGTCAATGAGCGGCTTAAAATAATCATTTTTACTGGTAACTGTGCTTGGCGGGACCCTTTGGTTTATAAATGAATTTCAATTGTTTTTAATGATTTTCTTTGATAAAATCATCTACCCGACGACATTAGGAAAAGGCGAGAAGCAAAGGTTTTCGTGAAATTTCGCATAAGGCATATGAGGGGTAAAACTTAGGATAGGCGGGTTTGATGGGTTTATATGAAAAAGGCGCATATTGGCTCCCGACCTTAGGATAAGGTGGGGAAGGTATGTTTTATCAAAATTTTTGCCTTTTAGTGGTATAAGGGTGCTCAAAAGGGTTTCGTTCAAGGGTCTTTAGGCAAAAATGGGGAGTAGGCTACGTAGATGGGTTCTGATGGAGAAAAGGGGTTAGACTTGGGTTCTTGGACTTAACCAGATGTTAATCCAATGCCCTGGGAGTGGAAATTATGGCTATAATGCCAAG
>APFE031562006.1:10871-62586 GCA_000404065.3 Pinus taeda | reverse complement strand
TATTTTGTTGCTTTGTGGACTTTAGAAAGGGGCTTTCGAATACGTTCCTAGATACAACCTTTGGAATAGATTAGAAGAGCTAAAGGTTCCTCTCGAGTTGAGAGCTGCCGCTATAAGGTTATACGAGAATGTAATTGCCAAGCTAAAGAGCAATGAGGGTTGGTCGAAAGACATTAAGTGTAACATCAGAGTTAAACAAGGTTGCACCCTCTCCCCTACCCTATTTGGCATTTACATCGATAAGCTTGAAGGCTATTTAGAGGAAGCAGGATGTGATGGCACGATCTTAGCTGGGATAGTTGTCATCCTTCTTCTCTATGCTAATGATATTGTTCTTTTGGCAAGGTGTCCGTCTGATCTTGATAAGCAACTCAGACTTCTTAAGGATTTCTGCTCTACCATGGGTATGACAGTTAACACTAACAAAACCAAAGTTATGATTATCAAATCTAAGAAGGACACTTACACTAATTTTATGTATGGCAATAATAACTTGGAGGAAGTGTATTCTTACAAGTACCCAGGAATTGATATTCATCACAAGCTCAACTGGAACCATAGCATTGAGAAAAGGATTAATGGGGGGCGGAAAGCTTATTTTGGTCTTGAAAATAATTGTAAAACAACAAACCTCGTACTGTGGGATAAAAAGAAGTTCCTCTTTGAAACTTTAGTCACTCCTATTATCTTATATGGCTGTGAGGTTTGGGGTTGCAGCGTCTCCAGAGAATCGTGGAGAAAGATTGAGCAAATCCAGAAGCGTTTTATAACTTATAACATGAAAATTAAAAGTAATACACCCTATCTTATTCTCCTTATAGAAGCAGGTATTTCCGCTATTAAGAGCCTAGCTATGATTAGGTTTCTGTTGTACAAGCACAAACTCAATAACATAGATGATCATAGACTTCCTAAGCTAGCTTTAAATTCCAGCCAAAACCATCTAAGGCTCAATCGGGGCTAGCATAAAGACACAAGGGCCTGGTTAAACTATTGGGAGATCAACGAGAATGATGCATTGCAAAACATAAATAACATTAAAGATATTGTTACTTCTAAGTTCAAAAAAAAATATGGTGTGAGAAAGATTTAGCGGCTAAAAGAAAATTAAGTTATTATAAGAAGTTCATCAACCCCATCCTAGAAGATCAAAAGTATCTCTCTATTTTAACTAGCTCAAAGAAGAAAATTAATATAGCAAAGATTAGAACGAACTCTCATGAGCTCCATAGTGAAACAGGTCATTGGGCAGTTCTTAAAATGCCATGGATGGAAAGGATCTGCCATATACGTGAGAATAGGAACATCGAAGATGAAAATCACTTCCTCTTAGAGTTCCCCGTGTACAACCACATTAGATCTCAGTTTCACAATCTTTGTTACAATACTGACCTTCCTAGCCTTTTACAATGTCAAAATTATAGTGAGCTTGGGAGGCTTCTCTCTAAGCTTTTTGAGCATAGGAATGAAATCTTAAATCAAAATAAATAATTTGTTTCTTTAGGTCTGATAGACCAATGTTTGGTCTCGGTGGATGTTAACCATCATCATCATCATCAAGAAAATGTAAAAAGAGATTACAAAAATTCCTAAATTCCTAAATATTATTATATCTGAAGAGGAAAGTTAGAGGATGTATGATTTATAAATGCGTAAAATGATAATTTATAATAAGAAAGTTAATGGATGAATGTGTTATAAATACGTAAAAAAATAAATTATAATAAGAAAGGTAAAGGGTGAAAAATTATATCATAAATACTACTATACATATAAGAAAATGTAAAAAGAGATTACAAAAATTCCTAAATTACTAAATATTATTATATCTAAAGAGGAAAGTTAGAGGATGTATGAGTTAAAAATATGTAAAAGGATAAATTATAATAAGAAAGTTAGAGGATGAATGCGTTATAAATACATAAAAAGATAAATTATAATAAGAAAGTTAAAGGGTATATATATATATATATATATAACTTAAAAAAATACCAAAAAAAAGAGGACAAAAGGAATAACAAGGGAAAAAACGAAAGGAATCAAAGAGGAGCTTGGAATCAAATAAAGGGTGCTTATTTGATTCCATGTTCCTGTGGGACCTTAGCTAACTTTTCAAAAGACTCTAATACCTTGATATCTTTTATAGACATTCATTTCAAAAACATTATGGAGATGGTTTTTCTCATTCATTAAATGGATTTCATCAGAAACCATCAAAGCCTGAGTGGCCAATGTGTTGATAAAACCTAGCTTCTAGGTTGTATAGCGATGGGAATTTACATGTAAATATTGTTAAGTATGAGTTTTCTTATGAAATACCTAGTGAGAGAAAGAACCATCATATTTTTTAGACATCAGCCCATCAAGGAAGGGAAAGCTGCCATCAACTTTAATTTCCATAGTAAATTTGATGGATCTAGACTAATTTTTAATATTTTGAAAATAAAAATATAATTTATCACGACCATGGGGCCATAAGAGGAATGTGTCATAAATAAAACTTTTCCATCTCTTTGGTTGAAATTGAGCAGAAGCTAAAGATTTATATTCAAAATCCTCCATGAACATGTTAGCAACAATGGGAGAGAGGGGAGATCCCATAGAAACCTCGCAAGTCTTTTCATAGAATTCACCATCAAAGTTGAAGAAAGTAGAGGTAAGGAAAATCTCCACAAGCTTGGTTTTATCAGGGTCATTGATGTGATCGGTTACCTCAACAACCTCATTAATATGGAATTTGGTGTAAAGTGAAAAATCATTAGGAGGCACAGGGTTTCTTCCACCTTTAAACCCTTGAAAATGATTCGTAACTCCTTAAGATCAGTCAAAGGCCCCGTGGAAGCTAAAAGCATGAAGGGTTTTTATTTGATTCCATTCTCTTATGGGACCCCCTACATTGGAGAAATTGGTCGTTCCATAAATCAGAGGATTTAAGAGCACGCGACTGACCTAAGACAATGTAGGACTTTCTCCTCTACTTTAGATGAACATGTTGAAAAGACAAAACACCACATATGTTTAGAGTATTCCCAAGTCTTTCCTAGGATTGATCATTTCCATCACCATAAATTAAGGGAAGCTATTGAAACTGACAAAAGGTCTAATATCCTAAATAGGGGTGATGGATGGAAGATCAACAGTTCGTGGATCCCATCCCTATATTCCTAGGCCTTTTAATTTGTGTTTTTCTCCCATTCGTATTTTTCCTTTCCTTCTTGTGTTTGATTCCTTTGGTTTTTTATCTATTATTAAGTCCTTGTTATTCCTTTTGTCCCCTGTTCTTTGGTATTTTTCTTTCATTTTAATCTTCTTCTTTTTTAATTATTATGGTTATAAATTTATTCATTTATTATTATTATTATATATTTTCTTTATATTTTTATCTTTACCCTTTAACTTTCTTATTTAAATTAGCTTCTTAACGTATTTATATCTCATTCATATTCTAACTTTCCTCTTGATATATAATATTATTTACTAGTTTGGAAATTTTTGTAATCTCCTTTTACATTTTCTTATATTTATAATAGTATTTATTAAAAAATAATGATATATAATCTTATAGATAAATAATTTATAACATTTCATATATATATATATAATATATTGTAATTTTATCATTTCTTGAGGTAGTTTCTGTTAGAAAATTATAAATTACAGAGTAATGGAACACATAAAATATTGCATAAATATAAACACAAAAAATGCATAAAACAAAAGAGACACAGATATATGTAGTTCACCCAATTTGGGTTGCGTCCATAGAGAAACAACAAGTTCTTCCTTTATACTATCAAACAAAATGAAGAGATAGAAGCTACATTCGATCCGTTGTAATTTCCTCTCACTCCCACACAATCTCTTCTCTCTTTCTCACTCAGAATACACATCTACATAGCTGCAATACAATTTTCTCATATATAGCGAGGTGTTGCCTTCAATAGAAGGAAAACCTTAAATTAAACATAACTTCTACCATCATATCATCAATCTAAGGAACGGCTCAGATTGACTATGAAATTACAATATTTTAGACGAAAATTTTAGATCTATTTTTAGCTTCGAGGGCACTGCCCTAAACCACCGCCAATGGTTGGATCATAAAACCATCGTCGCCCCCCACCTGGACCCCCCTAGTGGCGAACAAACAGACAATGTTTCCACCCCATTACGAAATGGGGTCCAATGTGGCAATACCTCTCAATAAAGAAGATAGTCAGGTTCCACAGCCAATAATTTCTAATTCATTAGTTTATTTATTAAAAATATTAACAATAATAAAAACTTTTCCTAGATGTTTCTTTTTATACTACTAATTTTATTATTTGATTTTAATATAAATTTTAAGTTTAATCTAATGTTCCAATTTATTATATTATTATTTTAATTTCATAACCCTTTAGAATTTACGGTTGCGTCTCTACTATAATTATGTGAGTTGTTGATCTCACTATCCATTTGAAACATGACGATCTTAAACATTGATGTGATTTATTCGAATGGGTGTTTCTTTCTTGTCTTTATTTTTATATTATTATTTTCTTGTTTTATTATTTTTTTTATATGTAATTATACAGTCTCAAAATGTTTTATTAATAATTATAATCATTAGTTTTTTATTTTTATTATGTTTATTGAATTTTACTTAATTTGTTAATGTAAATTGATCAAAATGTTAAAGATTACAACATCTCTCTCATAGTGGCTAGAGAATTTTTACTTCTTTTTTTAATTTTTACTTTTATGTAATTTGAGTGAGTCAAAATATTTAACAAGATAGGACAAGACATTACAACATCTCTTCCATAGTGGGTTGGAGAGCACCTCTCCATGGAAGAATTAATAAACTTTGTTACAATACCATGCTTTATCAATACCACATGCCCCAGAAAACCATAACTCATTTCATATGACATTTTTTAATTAATCAATTTAATTAAAAAAAGTAGAAAGGGCATCACTACTTTGGAGATAAATATCAACCTTTAATTTGTCTCTACAACTATGGATATTATAGAATATTATATGGTCATTAAATCCATACCATCCACCTAATAATTCAAGGATTTAATATTTGGATGGTTTTCGTTCAAAGCTTAAAAATAAAATATGAGTGCAGAAATGTCTAAAACTTATGACATGAATATTGCAACCATATCTAGAAATTTAGAGATATGTGTATGTGTGTGCCCATATATATATTTTATTATATATATAATATATATATATATAATTATATAATATATATTATATATATATATATATATATATATTATAGATATATATAGATATATATATATATATATGTTTATTTATTTATTTAAAAATATTTTATTAATGTGTTGCTCAAACTAGCATAGATTCCTCTAACTCCAGATCTACTAGCTAAGAGGAATTTTCTCTAAAAAAGAGATTTGCATCTTGAGAGATTTGATCCCTCTTGAAGCTTTTGTAGAGCCAGAGATACATGGATCTATGTTGGTTAATTAAAAATTATGAAAGCCGTATTCCAAAATAGACATACCCATCAACATAATTAACTAAAATATAACTATATTTTAAATTATTATTAATATAAGAAATTAATATAATATATATATATATATACATACAGATATCTCTCTCTCTCTCTCTCTCTCTCTCTCTCTCTCTTCTCTCTATATTTATATATATTATATATATATTATATATTAGCATGAAAAAAATTCCTTAACTATGGAGATTTACCCCATTTTACCATGGATATTCTTATTTTGTAAATGGACTATGTAATTATTGATAATTAAATAGAAAAATAGAGACAAAATAGATTCAAATAAGCCTATAATATTGTTTGGCTAAACTAACAACAAATTATTAAACACCTTGGAGGTGAAAAAACAGACTATCCAGACTTGAACTGTTATAGTTTGTGTCCATTATAGGTGTGAAAAAGGGAGGAAATCATCATGCATTACAACAATAAAATGATATACCATTGTCAGAGACTAACCCATACTAATACATTGTTGGTATAGTAACTATAAATTGCACATTATATGCATATGAAAGGTAAATTTTGTTAAGATACCCAAAAAAAATGAGAGGGCATTGTTGGAAAAGCTGGGTAGTATTGAGGGACTTTGTTCACAAGAATACATTTACAATGAATTGAAGCGACAAATATGGCATAAACCATGTAGGAGGAATACAAGACTTCTATGTATGTTAATGTTGGGGAAGATGCCAAAGGAAAATCTTAGAACATAGAGCTTGGGTCAATAACACAGGGAATACGGGAATGGCACAAGAAATACGAGAATGAAGATATGGTGTAAGGGATTAACCTTGTAACAAAATAATAAATAGATTCTGCAGTGAATAATTACCAACATAGATTCATCTTAAGTATGGATCTAACATGAGGTCATAGGGATCAAATTTCTTCACGTGCAAATTTTTTTAGAGTGCAAAATACAATATGTAATTTTTCATTATTTAAATTATATTTTTGAATTCTATATATATGTATTATCCATTGGCTTGAAATTCATGGTAAAAGGGAAAAAGGGAGAGCTAGGTTTAGGAGACATCACTCGACTATCGACCATCTTTTCACTCTCAAGATCATTGCTGAGGAATGTCCCAATAGTAAAACTAATCTCTTCTATTGTTTTGTGGACTTTAGAAAATATTTTGACACTATTCTTTTAGACAAGCTTTGGAAAAGGCTTGAAGAGGTAACGGTTCCTCCTGAGTTGAGGATTTTTGTGATTCACCTTTACGAGAATTTTTTTCCCAAGCTTAAGATAAACAAAGGGTGGTCTAAATATATTAAATGAAGTATCATGGTTACGCAAGGGTGTCCCCTATCCCCTATCCTTTTTGGAATTTACATCGATAAGCTAGATAAGTGTTTGACAACTATGGGTTGGTAAGGCAATGAGATTATTGGTATAACCATTACTCCTCTCCTTTATGCTGATGACATCATTCTTCTTGAAAGAAGCCATGATGATCTAGACAACCTGCTTAAGACTCTTCATGATTATTGCTCCAAGATGGGTATGATAGTTAATACCAACAAGACTAAAGTCATGACAATTAAATCCAAAAAGATCACCCATGGTAATTTCCCATATGATAACAGTTACTTATATCATGTTTATTCTTATAAATATTTATGTATTAACATTCCTAATCATCTCAACTTGAATTATAGCATTGAGAAAAGGATTATTGGAGGTTGGAAAGCTTATTATGAGCTTGAAAACAACTCTAATTTCGCTGATATTTGTATCTGGATTAAAGAAGGTTCATTTTTTATATTCTCGTCACCCTTGTTGTCTTATACAGTTGTGAATTTTGGGGTTCCAGTATATCCAAAGAGTTGTGGAGGAATAATGAGATGATTCAAAAGGAATTCATAACCTACAACCTCAAGATCAAGGGAAATATTCCCTATTGTATCTTCTTAATCGAGGTTGGCCTTTCCCCCATTAAAAGCTTGGCTATATTTAGGTATCTTATGTATAAGAAGAATCTTTATGACATGGAATCCAAGAGGATTCCCAAAAATTATTCTAACTTTAGTAAAAACTCTCATGTCCATCTTAATCATGGGTGGCATAAGGATGCCTAGTATTGGCTCAACCATTGGGGGTTAAAGGAGGAGATCATCATGGGAATCAAGGATAGTATCAAAGATATTATTGCCTCCAAATTTAAGGATAAATTGTGGGATGATAAAGAGTTGTAGGGAAAAATGAAGCTCAGTTATTGTAAGGAGGTGATCAACCCCACCATTGATAACCAGAATTATCTCTCTACTTTGACTAGCCCTAAGAAAAAAATGAACATCGCTAAGATTAGAACTAATTTTCATGAGCTTCGAACTGAAACCGGGCAGTGGTCTACTCCCAAAACTCCTTAGGATGATACAATGTGTCAAATTTGTGATACTAAGAGGGTGGAAGATAAAAAACACTTCCTCTTAGATTTCCCGACCCTTACTCACATCTGTCTCATTTCCCTAACATCTGCCACAGTCCCAGTTTTCTTGACTTGTTAATTCATCCCAAGTATAGTGATCTTGGAGCGCTTCTTTTCCTTCCTTTTTATCATAGAAATGATATTTTGAAGAAAAGCAATTAGAATTTTTTTTATTTTATTTTTTTAGTTTTCAAGGTCTAATAGACTACACTGGTCTTAGTGGATGTTAATCATCATCACAATATATGTAGGACCAATTAAACATTTTAACCATAAAAACTTATTTTTTCATGATATATACATTATTTTTTTTAAGTCATATATAGTATATATATAATTTCCAGTAAAATATTTTACATGACATGTACATCGAGACATTTTATCACCCCAAATAAAAAATGCTTTTTTAATTACTAATATATTTTAAATATATGTCAACATTAATTTGTATTAAAATATTTTATTAACAACCCACATTGAATATTTTTTATGCAATGTTAAAATATTTTATTCTAATAAAAAAATCGATGTATAGATATATATGAAGTTGATATCGACCTAAATTAGTTAATATATATCTTCAAATAGTTTTTTTAAATCTCTTGTCGAATTTATTTTGAAAAGAATAAGGTTTAAACATATTACTCACACACTTTTTTACTTATAATTACTTTAAGCTTATTCAATTTTTTTTTATTATAGCCAATATTATTTTTCTGTTTAAATCATATTTTTTATTTTAATTTTGAAGGGGTACATGTTAACTCGATGGATGGAGGGACATGCTTACACATACTTGAAAATAATGGAGAAAGGTTATTTTATTCTTTGGATTATGTCATAGCTTAGACATAGATCCTATTTTCTAGGAGACTGTTGTGATCTCCCAAGAGAATGTAATCATTTATACTTGTGTATGTTTGATTGTTTCATTAATGAGAAACATCGTTGTTTGGAAACCTCAAGAGCTCCTCACCTGACGTATGCAGAGTCTCATTCATTTAGGTTTTTTCTTTCTAATTTTGACTTGGTATTAGAGAATCAGTATCTAAGGTTGTGATTGAGTCTGGAGTGTGGTTAATTTCTAATCGATAGAGGCATTTGTGGATAGGGGTTGTTTATCTATGTGTAAGCCTAGAGTCGGTGGAGAAGTTTGACTGTCCTGTGAGTTGAGCCATAGATACATGGAAATATTTGAGCCACTTTACCCAGTGCGTGGTCTCAATGCATGGTGGAGCTTATCATTGTAGGTTAGAGGTGGATCTCATTCTACATTGCAAGAATAGTAGAATCATTGTCTTATGGGTCTTGTAAGTAACTGTGAATCCTGATGGTTGCATGGTTGTAAGGACTGTGTTGGGGTTCGTGTAGAGAGCTCCCTTTGAAGAGAGGACATGTAACATCAATTAAATGATCAATGTAGTGTAGTAGAAAGTTGTAGAATTGTTGCATAAATGGAGATTTTGAGGTTTAGTTCAAGAAAATCCAGATCCTATTAAAGGTCAGGTCTAAACAATAGGTTCAATTAAGGTTCTAAATTGAAGAAAGGAATAATTGACAGATGGAATTTCCATCTCTTAAAGGCATCTCTGATAATTTCTATTACAAAACCATGTTGTGTCTCCATGTTTCTTTAAATGCTAAAGTGAATCAACACGGTTGAATTGAAGTTTTAAAAACTAGCAACAAGCGTTACAAATCTAGTAGTTGGATTATTTTTCTAGCAATTACATCTAGTTAGCATTTCATTTATGTGTGTAGGTAAAGCATGGAAGAGTGTGGGAAGTGTTGTTCTTAGGTAGATATTTGATTTGCGTGAAAAGATATAGAGACAATCTTCCATAGAGTGAGCTTCCAAGATCTTCCAAGAACTAAATCTTCCACAATTTATCTGCCAAGATCCCAATTTGCTACAATCACTATGGAAAAGTGGTAGTAGCAGCTGATCAAGGCCGATAAGGGTTTTCTAATCCATGCACTAGTACAAAATGACTAATTAATTACTAAAAAACAACTAAAATTTGCATATAAACAATCATTTTTCAGTCGGTGACCAGTAGTAACTAATTTATGGTATCAGATAACGTGACCAAAGTTTAGTCATTTTTAGCTTAGTCATTAATTGATTGTCTCAATTTTATCATCTAGTAGTATATTTAGTCATAAATTTGGTCATTGATTCAGCCATTAATTGCCACAATTAATAACCAAATATACAACAAAATATATTACTATATTGTCACCCAAGAAAACCAATTAATGACCAAAGAAATATGACCAAAATATTGGTCATGTTATAAGATACTGTAAATTAACTACTAATAGCCATATAGATGCAAATTTTAGTCATCATTTGAAACCAATTAATGACCATAAAAATATGACTAAATTTTGGTTGTTTTATAAGGTATTGTAAATTAGCTACTAATAGCCATATATATGCAAAGTTTAGTCGTCCTTTGGAATCACAAATTTACCATTTGTAGTAGTCATTTTTTTTGTAGTTTCATATTTATTATATAAATGACTAATATAGTAGTTTATATTCATTTCATTTACTTTCATTAATAATCATTATAAATTACTAATTTAGTCTTATATTCATTTTATTTGTGTTCATCATTAATCAATATAAACTACTAATTTACTAGTTTTGAATTGATTTTATGTATTCATTATTAATCAACATAACTTAATTAGTATGATTTTGCAACTAAATTTTAAAAATGTCATACAATGTGCATATTTATCTAATGTGAAAACATAGAGTTTCATATGTTAATTATTGATGCAAGAGCATCCAGCTAAGCCACCGTGACTAGGTGTTGGTCTCTACTAGATTGGAGAGTTCAGTTAACATATTGTTTGTTATATGTTTAGTTTGTCAGAGTAGGAGGTAGGATTTTATTTTTATCTTAATCTCTGTATTAGTTAAAAGTAGTTTGGTCGGTTAGGGTTATTTACTTGTCTGTATTTAATAAATAGTAGATTAATAATTGTCCTGTCATTTTAAGAGAGAGACAAATGTGTCTAAATGTAAAATCTTGTCATGTAGACAGAACCGAATACTTAATAGTTATGTAACTATAATGTCTACAACCGAAAGTAACTACACAGTTCCATTAACTGTAGACAAAGCATATAAATGTAGCAATGAAAATCATGAGAAAAGGTTCATCATTTCCAGATACACATAATAAAAGAGACAGAGAAAAAATTCAATTATCATCCATCTGTATTATCGTCTACATGCTATGCAATTATGTTTCTATCTATTGTTTAATCGAATTAAAAAATAACAAGCAGAGTTTAGGCCTACAACTGTATGTTGTTTTTCCTCTCTTAAAACAAAATAGAGTATTATAGATCACATGTAATTTCCACGACTAGAACGGACAAGAACGCAAGTAAAGTTCATGGCCAGGAGAATGCCCATACAGTGAAACAATTGAATGAAGAACACGGAATCCAGGCACTAGTTAAACAAACCAAGACAGAGGTAATTCATAATGAACTATCACACCATTTCTTTTCCTTTTTAAAAGAAATAGATTCAAATAGAATACATATAATTGCTATTAAATAAGAGTTCAGTGTTACATCATCCAACCGAATGGAGTAAACAACAACTGCTAGACCGAATAGACCCTAGTCAAGGGTTTGACATTAAGAAAACCCTCGAGCCTAACTAAAGAGAAAAACTAGAAAGAATTACAAACTGGAATTTATAAACAGAAGTATGCCTACGTCGTGAAAACGACTCAAATCATACACAACAACCGAATAGCGAGGAGCAGCCACTATAGAGCTACAAACCCTAACTACAATTTGACAAACTGTGGTGATATAGCCTACCAGTAGAGGATTGTAGGGTTTGAAAACCAAAATCATTGAAATCCTCCACGCCCAAGGTTGAACCCTCGACCTGTGAACCAGAGCGAGCCAAAGTTAGACACACCGTATTTAATAGTGGACAAATAGTGATATAATACAAATAAGAAAAGAATATAGCTTACCTGGGGGCACGAACGAACAAAGACCGTCATGCAACAGAGCCACAGAAGACAAGAGAAGCCTGAGACAAGAGGAGCGGGAGATGATTAGTCCCTAAACCAAAAGAGGGTGGAGATAAAGCAAGGAGGGACAAATTACCTTTAGATATAGCTGTGTGAGCCATTGTGCTTGAACACTGTGCACACAGGAACCAAAATATAAAATGACTTTAGTAGCAGAACAGTATCAAGAAACATCACCAATAGTATGAAAGAATAGCTGGAAGCCCGACAAACCAAACTAGACATCGATTCCAGGTAACAGCAAAGGAAATAACTCACTATGTAGAAGAATACAAGCAAACTAACCTCCAGATCTTAAAGCAGGTTCATACAGTATGCAAATCAGTTGCCAGCAACACAGGTGAGTCTGTGAAACCATATATATTCGCAACCAAGACCAAAAAAGAGCTTTCCATAGAAACCAGGACTAGAACCAAGCATTTTGACAGAAACCCACGCAGAGCTCCCACAGCAGAGTGAAATACTGAAAATGACCAGAAAGCCAAAGGGTTTTGTGTAAAAGACCAAGCAGGAAATGAGGATCGAGGCAGGAGTATAAGGAAGGTTCACATTTACGAGCCTTATTAAATGATTGCAACCACCAACAAAAATATCTATTATTCATATCCATAATCAACAGCCAAATCATCAACCAAATCTGCAATCATCATTAGCACTGGACAAACTTTATATCAATTTATACGTTGGAGTGTGGGCTAGGTCCCATCAATTATAATACTAAACAATATCAAGTGCATCTATAAATCATTTCAACCACATAAATTATATTATATGAAATGTTAAAGTATTACAATATGAATTTCCAACTTAATATTGTTTGAACTAAAATTTACGCATGAAATAATGTTTCATCACTTCAAAAATTATCATTTTCTTGCCAAGGCATTACATGCGAATTCACCAACTCTGAAGACTTGGCCATCAGTCTCTATGTTTGTGTCTTATGTGGGATATTGAATCTCAAAATATTACTGGACCTTCTCTCTTCTCTCTCTCTTTTTGCATTTGTCGCTCTAGTGTTATTTCTCTCAACCTCTTTCTTCAATTCTTGCTTCTTAGCATCAATACTGAGTTCAATTTTTGAAAACAAAAGAAGATACAATGCAGAGTGTAAGACATGAAATACAATGAATAGTAAAATGTAAACTAAAGTAGACTATAAAGAGTTTATATGACATATATCTCAACATCAGTAATGTCAAATCCATTTTCGCCATACAAGCAAGAAACTCGAACAAATTTCTTCAGTTGGGCGATAGTGGGCACTATAATGTGGCCAGATGACTTTTACAAACAAAGCAAATAAAATGTCACCATATAAAATAACACCTTAGTAACTTAGTATTCAACCTTCATGGAAATCTTAAGCATAATCATTCCAACAAAGTTACATGTTAAAAAGTTCAAGCTGTAGGTACCTTGTGAAAACAAATAATCTAAGATATGATGTTTAATCCTTGTCATTTTATTTGCAACAACATTTTATTTTCTAATGCATGAACTTGGTCAAGTATATAAACAACATGTGCTCAAATAACAACATGAATGTAAACTTTTCTGATAGTCATGAAAATCATTTAACAGAAAACAGTTATAAGGATTCCAATCAATATTGTGTAATACTAATTTCATCTTCAAGCTTTGGTTGTTGTTTAAATTGACATGATACCAAGTATTTTCAATTTCATAGTTAAAGGACAAAACAAAATCATAAGAAACATTCAAAATACAATCAAAAAATAAAGAGAGGATATCATGGAATGGACATTGCAATTATAAAAAAATTGTTTACCTGCCCACCGATGTCTTGTTTGGAATTCTTAAAACATTTTCTTTCCCACAATAACCATGAGGTGAAAGAATCACAAGATTAAAAACCATAGGAATCCCTACTAGAAACATTTCCAAAATCGATGGCTGAGGTGCCTAGAGGACCTCTAACAGCAAATGAATCATATTGAATACATGCTCTGCATTGTCTTCCCATCCTTTTTCTAATCACATTTCCTGTAACATGCCCATGGCAGAGTCAAGTAATAATCAAACAAAGACATTGATTTTTTTTTTTTTATCTTTTCTATCTATAAAATTTGAATTTAATTTGTTTCGAGAAAATATTAATTCATATTTAAAGTCTTCCTAACATATGAGAAGGTACCAATCAAGGATGACATTAGACAATTGACCTCAATGAGGTCCTCTAACAATTTCTACAATATATTTTTCTTTCTATGATATCTTGGGTATAAAAAAGAACATATCTGCAGAAGAAAAATACATATATTACTTCTTTTCAAACTATGTATATGGTGTATTCTTAGGAAACCTTTTAAGACATTCCTCTGCCTTTACCAAAGCGAATTGTAGTTTGGTTAAACTCGGTATCCTTTCATTCAACATCAATTTTTTCAAGATAAATGTCACACATTATTCTTTCCCATTTCTCAACATGCTACATATGGTAAATTAAAATTCACATAAAACCAAGAGCAAACCCTTTTCTAACCAAAACAAACAAACAAACAAATAATGCCTCTAATAAAACTTCATTCTAATATCATCCAATGAAAAGAGAGTGGACCATTTTTTCCGCTTGACTTTGCCTGTTTTTGTTATGAAAGTGCTCGAGCTTCAAGAACATAAAAATGTGAGGGAAGTTGTAAATGTGAAAAGAACTATGTTGACCTTTATAGACTTCTTCAAAATGATGTGAATGATACCATTTTCAGATGTGGTAAATCTCATAATAAGAAATGGCCACATTGGATGCAGAGATTAAATATAAAAACTTATGGACATGGCATGTATTCTAATAAATTGCATTGCAATGACTACCATGGGCCTCCATGGGTTACAAATCCTCAGTATGTTGACCTTGATGATGAAAGAGAGATGGCAATGATAAATATGGGTGGTCCTAGTTTGTATGGTAGATATATTCAAACCAAGGTCACCATCTTATTGAACCTGGGTTCTGACATGGTAAACCTGGATCTGGTCCTCACCTAGTATCTATCAAGTATATTTTCACAAGAGTCTCAAAATTTATCCAGTAAATAAACAGTTAAATTGTATATTAAAACAAATCGAAGCAAACTACTCAAAATCCTCTTAGGTGGGTTGTGGTTAAGTGGTTAAATCAAAGAACTTTCAGTGCAAAAAACTGGGTTCAAAGCCACCCGAAGACATGTTACTAAAGTAATATGGCCAACGAAGTTATCTACCTCATTCAAAAGTGGGTGGAAGTCTTAACAACCTTGATGGCCCATAGTGGTGGTTTGTCTCAACAAACGAGGAAAGATGCAAGTATTGGAGGAATTTAATGTGGCCAACAGAGTTATCTACCCCATCCAAAAGTGGGTGGAAGTCTTAGCAACCTTGATGGCCCATAGTTATGGAATATATCAACAGATGAGGAAAAATGCAATCTTGGATGAATCTAATGGAAGAGATGCCCTTGGCCATCGCCTGTAAGAAAAGTTAGATCCCAATTGATTAACAAATTTCCATTTTTCCTACTAAAAAAAAGAATATCACAAGATCCTGAACTCGATGGAAAAATACCTTTGCTATTGTAGCCGGAAATTCATGCATGGAATGTGTGGCCTCGTATGATTCAAAGAAAATTTTCTATGGAACTTACCACACCTATGCAAAAGTACATTAAATCAACTTTGAATATCAGATGGAAATAAAGAAGAAATATCAACTATGGTGTTAATATCAGTCCCAACAAAAAAATATTATTGGCTAAAAATGAATGTGTTACGCACACAATAGTGCCAACTCCTTTTCTTGCAGAAAAAATATAACCAATTGGATCAGTTGAAGGTCAAGCAATGATGCTAACTGATGTCCACAAAAAATTTGGGCAAGCCAACACACCCTCAAATTATTAATTCAATCAAAATGGGAAGGTCTAAGCCCTCATCCAAATGATGAAACAGTATGAAATGAAGGACTTGAAAAAACCCCACCCATATCAAATATTAAAGAGCTTAGTTAATAATCTTACCATTACCTAAAACCAAAAATGTGTCACAACTTTTCAACCAGATTGAAGCTTTGACCAACAATGTTTGGCAACACCCATTTCCAGGAGCATATGCCTTATAAACTTTGCAACATCTGACCTCACAAAATTACATTGCTAATTAAGTCAAGGTGTTGAACTACTTTGTGCCTCAAAAGACAACACATGAACTAAAATAATTATTCTGGAAGGAAAAACTCAAAAAATCCAATCAAAATTTGGCACAAACCTTGGCTTAAATTTGTATCAAATAATGCATATCCATGACAGATCCTTCAAGTCGTCAACCACCTCCTCATGGTTGTGAAAGGATTTGGTGTCCACCTCACCAAAAAGAGTAACAAAACTTTTAGGTCTCTACTCATGCTAAAGTAGTGTATTTTTTGTTCCATAATAATTGAGGCACCCCTTAATTGTTGTTCGTGGGTCCAAAGCATGTTAAGTGCCTATGGTGAACATATTCTTGTTCCTTGAAAAGCTATGTGATATCTCTACTCCAACAATAATATTGTTTAGAGGACTAACAATGTTCAAGTAAGATTCCTTCAAGGTGTCACCCTTACCAGTTCTGCAAATCATGAGTCACTTTCAGTATGATACCAAAAAGCTTTCTATGCAATGCTTCATAAAAAAGTTTGCAATTGCCCCTAAATTTTACCAAAAAGCCCACTAAAATTCACTAATTTAGTTTACAGGAATGGAAAGGACCAAGTCTTACAACATCAAAGAAGAAACAAAATCAAGCTTTGAAATACTCAAGCCTTCATCATATTTCACGAAGTTTCTTGATGAAATGTAGAAAGCAACTTCACCCCCTACAAAAATATTCTCATTTCCAGTTACTCCTAAAATGTGTTATTGGAGATGGTGTCAATACAATGCTTGTACTGACCCCTGCATAATCATACATATATTGAAGCTCAACTTGTCAACTTTACAATATATAATGTAAGCAAAGTTAAAGTGTAATCTGTGTCACAAAAAAATTACAAAAGTAGTCTTATCACTATAAAACATGAAGAATTTTGTTAAGCATTGTGTTTATCACAACATAACAGCATGAAATTTTACCATGTAGATAACCTTGTGACTATTGATGATCAAAATTAGGGGGCATGCTGAAGCCTGACTAATACTGATGTCTGAGTAAATGTCTACAATATTACAAAGAAAAGGCTCCAAATAGAAACAAGAACAAGATGTTTTGTTGCAATTTTTCTCAAATATAAAACTAGTTATTAATTTTCATATCCTTCCAAATGACTTATTTCAAACTGTAGAACTAGAAATTTGATCCCTTCTCGAGTGAGACTGAGTGGAAGAGCACACTACAGATGAAAACTACAACATATTGCAAATATTTGCATTCAGGAAAATGGCACAATTGACAAAAATGTCTAATCACTTTAATTGTCACATCTTCCTAAATGGTAAAAATGAATGCCACAAGAATTGAAAGAATGTTTTAACTTATAGAATGTATCAATGTCCCAATTAATACAAAGTATTGCAGGTTGTTACTTTACAAAAAAACACCTACATTAAGCATGCAAATTGTTCGAAGCTAAATATGATGTCAAAGATAGATTTGATTACTCAAATCCTACAATTAATAGAGAGGACATCTTGCACTACTAGGATTTCTCTCTCAATTTCTCTATTCTTAGGGGTATCCATGACTTCCCTAAGGGGTGGCTCCTTCTCCTCCTTTGATCCAGCCTTTGAGGCAGCCACAATATATTTCAAATATATTGTGGCAACTTCTTTCTCAAAAGAAAAAGAGCCATAACATTAGCCAAATGATTGTTTGTTAAGAAATGGAATAAGTGCTTAAACTCATTCCATCAATCCATGGAGAAAAGCACTTCATTATTACCTTTAAAATCTGTGCTTTGAAATATATACTCAATTATCAACTATAAACCTCATAGTTACTTGGCAACATCACCCATTGTCACCTTGGTGATCATCCTTCTCACGTAAGGCTAGCTCTCCTCCAACACAAAGGAGGAATCCATGAGAAGCCTACAAACTTTCCCTTCAAATGCTAGAAAACCATATTTGCAAAATGATATTGTTTTTGTCTTTTAAGATTTGCAATGGAAATCTAGACAAGACATAATGCCTGGTCCCTGGGCTACAGACTCTAAGCAACAAAAAAAACTTTAAAATTGATTAATAAGATGTGAGTCATGACAAAACAACCAAACAATGAGTGTTATCATTCAATAATAGATCCAATAAATATGTAACATTGCTATCTCCTACTATATGGAACATTTGAAGACAATGTGCTCCCCAACTTGATCTCTTGTAAGTCACATAGCTGAAAATTCCCTTGAGGTGTATGATGCCATGAGCTATCTCAAACCAAAACTAGTGGGAGCCCACTCTAAATGAGCCAAGGGGAATCCTAAGGTTGTGCATCCAATCTCTATTAATATAGATAGGCCTAACAATAAGAGTCACTTACCTACATTAAGCACTCAAAATAATAAAATGACATATTCAAGCTAACACCCTCACACCTAGTCAAGTTTCCTATCACTTTTTGGCTAGATACCAAAATGGAAACTTTGTACTTGCATATGAGTTAGGTCCAGTGTCTCTTGGTCCTATCATAGTTACCAAGGATATTTCCTCTCAGTTAACAAAAAATAATATTTCTTCCTTTCTCACCAATGTCAATGTCGAGGAGAAGTATCTATCAGGTGAGGAGATCTTGAAATTGGTGGAAGAAACTCTTTCAGAGAAATTGCCATCAAGTAAAGGGAAAAGTGATCAAAAAATGAAATAGATGATTTGAAGTCCAAGTACACAAATTTCATGTCAGGAAAGTTTCCTGATCTACCGAGGAAATTTCATTCTAAAAATGCGATGGAATATTGCACTTAAAGATTGTTGTTTTCATTCATTTGTTTTTCTATGTTCAATGACCTCTGCAATGCTAACCAAATTCAGGATGCAAACAAGAAATTGAAATAGTTTTTGAATAGGGGTTTGTTTCTAAGTTGTGCTACTTATGGGACATTCACAAGAAATATGGAGGAAGGTGAAAGGTTGCTAAGGAAATGGTAGTTGGAAATTATTGTAAAAAAATGATTTCTACTATGTATCATACACCATCACTACTATGAGTAATACTTACTTGATGCTTTATTTAGTGCCAAGTACAAAATGATGGAAAATACTTTCCTGCGGACCTATTGCAATCAGTTTGGTGTTCTACGGATCATACAAAAAATTGTTGCAAAGTTTCAAGTTTCTAATAATGTTACCAAAATAGAGGGTATGAAAAATGATCACAAAATATGATTGCATAGAAGCTTTGTAGATACTTATGTTACAGATCCTACCATCTTATGCTCTTATTGTGAATTTCATATTTCCACTGACATTGCATACTGCAAAAATTCAATGAAAACTATGCTACTAATACCATTAAAAAAATTCTTGTTGACAAAATCCATCTTGGAATCAACCCATTCACTAAGAGACAACAATAGAGTTTGTTGATAAAGTGTTTGGCATAAAGAAATAGAAGCAAAAATACTTTTATGATTATTTCGGCACATTTCTTGCCCAAAAGAGAAAAAAAACAAACAAAAATAAAAGTACAATTGTGCTTAGGATCACACACAATCATTTGCAAAAAATTTATATCTCTAGGCTAAAAAGAAATTTGGCACTCACCGTTACAAATGAATAAAATAGAGTAACAATGACATCATAAAGTTTTTATGTGGATGCATTCATAGAATATCCAATTCTTGAATATGAAGTAATATGATGTAAACATTTTGACTTGATTGGAATCCTTTTTGCAATTGTTTCTAGGTAGTAAGTACAGAAATTGATACATTCGATTACTTTTGGATTCCTTTGAAGTATATATTTACCTTTACTTGAAGTTGTCATTGTTGGAAACTCATGGTTAACCAAGTAAGCTTGTAGTCCATAGAATGGGTTGGGTGCAATTTGTATTAGTTAAGGGCATTGTTCAAAACCCTAAACCTAAACCCTAACCTCCCAACAGAAACAAAAAACATTAACCATGTTCATTGTTAGGGATATTTTAAATTTCATGTTTTTCTAGGTTAATTATTTTTTTATGTTTTTTTTCAAGGTCAGGGTGGTGGGGGTCAGTAGAGCTTATTTTAAAAAATTTGTGGCGATACGATACAACTTAATTTTACTAAAAATAGATAGTCCTGGGGAAGTGTAACTTGGAATCTCTAGTTAAGGATGAACCAATAAAAATACTATGGAGGGTTACCTATATCTGCTTCTTAGAATTCCATAGGTATATTGCATAACATACTGGCATAATAAAAACAGTACTCAACAAAACATACTAGGTTACTAAAAAAAAGGTAAAATTGTAATGGCCGTTTTGGGCTTTAGTTACTTGGTCCACATGACTTGCTAGGGCTTCATATTTCACAATTGTGGAGCTAGTATCAGTGTAGATAGCCACATAACTGTCTTTAGTGGGTCTTTCCAGTAGCTTTGAGATATGACCACTTAGGGTGTATCCGTAGAATGAGGTCGGCTAGAGGAGGTAGAGTCTACAAAGGTTTTGCTTAGTTGAGAGTGGGAGATCGCTTAGCCTCTAGGTGGAAGTTGAATTGAACCAAAGTGCACCCAACCATAATTTATAGAGACTCCATAATTGAAGCCATTTTCAACTGGTTCCCTCTAAACTGGTCATGGAGCCCAAGTTTTAGCCTCCCATTTCCTCAAATTAAAAATATGATTAAATGTTTCAGACATGCATTATATAATTGGTCTTATTGTATATGGTTGTGGATGGAAATTTGGGGCAAACATTATTGGTGAAATAGGTCCCATAACTAAAACAATTTATGCCACCATTGTCAATAATGCACCAGCCTAAGATAATTTTAATTTGATGGATGTCACTAAATAATGCCTCATTATTTATGCACGAGTAGTCATTGATCAAGTTTAGAATGACAATTATTAACCAATTGTTTGGTCTTGAGTCATCTCTTCCTTCATTGTCACAATGAGTTCAACTTTTCATGCCTTTCTAGATTTAGAAATTCTCCACTTAAATGCAAGAACTAAAAAATTGTTACATTTCAGCAAAATGTAGAGGTGGGCACCAAAACATCTGTTCCCAACATGTTATTAGCATGGGTGTTGAGTCTCATTTTCTAGTATATTACCAGGAGTAAGTGAGTTGTTTACTATGTGGAGAAATGACCAGCACAGAGAAGAAGTAAAGGAGCTCCTCTTTATGAAAATAAAATATGCAAACATGCTACACAAGGAAGAATTGTATGCAGCTACAAGACAACATACAAACATCTCCGAGGCATTGGAAATACTGACATATCTGCATTACTTCGGGTAATTTAATGTGTGAAGTTTAAGGGTTTTTAGGTCTTTACACCAGTTATTTTTCCATCCTTGCAAGGGATGTCCCATTTTCTGGGCTTCAGGGTATAAGTAGCACTAGAATACGGAAGTCAATGCACCAGTGCAACTGTCTTTACATAATTACATCACTTATACCATCCTCTTCTCAGGATTCCATCCAAAACTTTCCATAGTTTATTTTAGACCCAACTATTCTATGATTGGGTGTGCAAGTGGAGGTGACTACAACTTAAGGAGGTTTTGTTTTACCTTACTCCAGAAATCTTGACTAAGGAACATCACTGGCTAAGGAGGGGGAGGGGGGGGGGCGGATCATTTGTAGAAGGATTGTTGAACTGAAATAATGTCCAAGATTTGTTTTTGAACTAACCTTATCATTGTAGCTTTTATAATGATGTGCAATATATCCACATGGATACACTTTGCTGGAAATTGTTCACTTTGTACCTAGTTTATGCCAACACTACTATTTTATCATCCATCATATGGAAAATGAATTCTACGAGATATTAACCCAACCAGTATATAGTAATAGGGAAAAAACCTTCTTTATAAGGGTTGTGACCCCTCTCGGGTCTATAATCATGATTTAGGGGTGCTTACAGCCTACAAAAATGACTTAAAAAGTTAAAGTAATTACCTTCTTTATATATTGCCTGATGATATTGCAGAGATATTGTTTTCAACCAATAGTTATATCAGAACACTCGTTCAGATCTGATTTCTATACCCAGATTTGAAAAGAACATTTTCATCAAGTTGCAAAGGGATACTCATTTTTGAAAATTTATTGTTTGTGAAGGTTGGTTGGTTAAAAATCCTGAAGGACCACATTAGAGGAGCACTCCATCCTGTGCACATGGATCACTACTTTAATGCACCTCTTTTGGAGCCTAAAGGTGGCCACATTTTGAGGAAGCAACATCTTTCACTTGAGATCCTTTTTATGAGGATTTGGTTAACATGAAGAAGAATACCCAAGCTTTAAGGTATACAAGGCAGTTGGCATATTCTCCAAGGTCAAAGAGTCAATAAGAAGTAAATTGCTCCATGCCCGAGGGATACAAGGGTAATTTAATATTAATATATGATTGGATTTTTTTAAGGAATGCCCTAGATACAAGGATGATTGTAACATTTTTCAGCTATTAGCACAAACCTTAAGAAGTTATGACATTGAAATGCCATAAAACATTTCAAATAATGTTTCACAATTCTGAAATTCCATCTAAAATGGCAAGTGGCATTTCAAGGCAAAATGGGCACATCTTAATCTTGTTTAACTATGTTTTGATAGGGAAATTGACCATACGAATCTACCCAAGTGCTTCAAATTGGCGTTGACATAAATTTTGACACTAATTCCACATTGAATAAGTTTCTAGAAAACCCTTACACCCTGTCTTTGTTCTAAATACAATTTACCACTTATTATCACCTCACACTTTCTTCCAGACTGTTTGAGCAAAGGTATCTCCTACACAACCAAGAAGCACTTTTTTTGTGTGTGAAGCATTGTGATCTGGTGTTGTAGTCATAACCAAAAGACCATTGTGAGCAACAACATTGTTCCACACTTCATTTGTTCACATTTTCTTCAACAACTTTTAGGAAAAAGTGTTTTCTACAGCTACAACAAGCATGCTTTGTGCATTTTGGATAGCATGGATATTATTGGAGGCTACATTTAAATTTTATTACTCAATTATCCTTTCTTCTTGTGCAATTTTATATTTATAGATAGACAGACATATATTGTTTCCCTATTTCAATTTTTTTTTGTCATTATACTTTTTTGATGGGGGATGCGGCAGGGATCATGTTTACAGCATGTACCCCTCTTGCAATACCATGCAACTTCGTTTCCAAGGATTTTTGAGCTGGAGACCCAAAGGATTTCTAAGAGAGCCCTCAATCGATATCCAAGGCATTTTTCACACTTCAAAAAAATAATTCCAACTCAGAGTGACTTTTTAAGTTAAAATTGAGGCCCTTTAGGATTTCTTAGAAATGGGCTTCTAAGAGGTTCATTTAAGGATTTCACAACTAGGGATATTTATTCTAAAATATTAACATAACAATAATTCTAATAATGTTGATGCATCACTAGGATAACAAGATTAACACATCCAAAGTGTTTCCACAATTTACAATGAATTGAAACTCAATGAAGAAAGAAAAAGGAAACATATAGTAAATAATGTGGACAACTGACTGAAAATACTAATAATACTTGTGACCCAATTCCCAAGGCTTCTTAATGCTACTTAAAAAGGTATGTTCTAAGAGAACTAATTTGTTATGTTGGCCTTCCATAAATTTTTCCATGTTGTCATCATATGTAGGAATAAACACATCATTGGCCAAAGACACCATGTAATCCAGTGCAGTCATTTTAGATGAATGATTTTGGAATGGCTTTAAATCCATAGGGCTAAGAAGAGTCTCCTTCCTCATCTGAAAATTTTTGTTGATCAGCATGAGTGCATGACATAATAAAATCCAACTTCAAAGGAAAATGAGTTGAAGTGAGTGAATCGGTAAACTTACAATATTTGGATAAGTTGAATAGAGGGCATGCATCCTTCTTTCTTCCCCATAGATTTCCTTTGCAACACTATATATCTTAATATTTCTATCAAAATCAAAAGCTTTCAGGACTAATGGAGTCACCTCTGGTGTTATGGGACATAGTCCATCCTTCCTCTTCACTTAAGAAATTGTTACCTCCTTCCATGAAGGGTAGGCATGCCTATGAAAGAAATACAACAAGATAATAGGATCAACATTGTTAACAATAAATATTTTGACTTGACCAGGAAAAATATTATGATTTCCAAACATTTAATATACCTCAGTCTAGTGAGTTCCTCGACTTATTCATCGGTACAACCAAGAGTGCAACGATAAAAAACCAATATATCCATTTCATAACAAAGATTAAGAGCCACAGAAGGACCATGTTGTTGCAATATTTTAAAAAACAATTGACACAATTCATCAATTTTGGAACTGAAAAGTAGAGTGTTGTAACTCACATGACAACATAGCTTTTAAACCTCAAGTGATAAGCTATTATTTGCTAGATCTGCATATGTCTTATTCAAATGCAAAACTTTGTGCTTTCTTATAAGGGGAAGGATTTGTATCATGGTAAGAAACATTTTTAATATCCTTCTATGCAAAGCCCAAAGTATTAAATGATAGTCTTCAATACGCAACCTGATGTAGCTAATAGGACATGTTTGACCAACTCATGAGAAGCATAGTGAAGACTACCCCATCTTCTACCTTTGCCTCCCATCTTCTACCTTTACCTTCATCTTTGAAGGAAGCTTCTTTACTATCTGAAACTTCCCTCTAAGAGATGAGATAAATTGATCCACATAAAAAATGTCTTCAAATTCACTGTTCACATAAAATTAAAGATTAATTTTTTCAAAAGGAAACATGAAGGATAAACCACCCCCACAAGTAATTAATGTCATTCAATACCCAATGCTAAAATGAATCAATAAAACATACTGAATATTTGTTAACGGATAGGAGGAATATTGAAGTTAAACAACTAGGATCTACCCAAAATGAAGCCTTGTCCAAATTTGGGAAAACCATAGTCACATTGAGATAATTGTAACCATGTGACATATCTAACATGAGAAAAATATTGACCTTGATCAAATGATAATATATTAGAAAACAGTCACAAAAGAAAATGCAACAAACATAGTGACAACATAGGCTTTGTACCAACAAGGATAGTTATCTCAAATCATACTCTAGAAAGGTGTCAAAATGCTTAGTCCCAATCCATCACCAAGCTACTCCCCAGATCTCAAATTGGATTCAGGTATCCAGAAGAAGTGAGGGATAACACTCAATATTTTCTTCAAGAAGTGAGTCACAGGCTTAAAATGGGTTTTGTGGAGAAGAGAAAAGATGACTCAAGAACCTAATTAGTGTTTTATTTTCAATAGAAATGGAAGCAAGTGTGCAAGTGAAGAGTCTTCCAGACTATCATAAAAGAAAAAATAAATCAAATGGAATGCAATCAGATAACAACTTTGTTTCTAGTCTGTTTAGGGGCAATCCTTCCATTGGAGTTCTTACAGAAGGAGAAAATTGGTGATAGATTGATGATAGAATTAAAATACTAATTAATGGGTCCATTGTCTACCTAATCAGTATCCAAAGAGAATGCATGTTGCTTACTTGCCACCTGAGAACCTTCGAACCATTCTTCGCTCATAGGTGCACACCATCAATGGTAGCTTTCCTAGATGCAAAGAAATTATAGTAGGAGAGGAAGACTATTAATTAGCCCTCATCAATGAATTATTAGGCTGATCTAAATCTTATATTAAATAATCTACTCAACAAAGTTTCTCAAATTATATTCAGCATTATAAAGAAGATCAGAAGATCTGGCTCTAACAACTTAGAATGTTATGCAAATAGGAAATATTCAGGTTATGAGGAACATGAAGGTAGTGTTTAGGACTGTAAAAATGAGTTGAACACCCTAGTTCACAAGTCAAATGCTCTAGAATTTGAAAATGCTTTACAAATACTCCAAAAAGTTGAAAGTGTTTTCTCCATGCTTCTTAAAAAAAATTTAATGGTAAGGATGGAGAAGAGGATTCTACTAAATAATCAAGGATTATTCTATTGCACATTGGAAATGATGTTGTTAAGTAAAATATTTCAATCACTAATACAAAATCAATACTCTAGGACTGTAATTTTGGCTTGAATGGAGCTAAAAATAAATTAGTGCCTAGTGAAAAGATAACAATTCATACAATTAATGTTAAGAAGTCAAAGAAAGGATCTACAAGTTGTGACCATAAATTTGGTACTTGTAGAGTCATTTGTTTATGCCTTGTTGCAACTATTTCTAGTATGACAGTGACAGTTAAGGACTTGTTCATTTAGTAGTAGTGTGCAACAATACTAAACAGGAACATAAGACTTCATGCACAAGTCCTAACATTCGATAGTGTACATCAACATGCACCATGCAGTCGAAATTGAAAAATTTGAATGCAATGGTGGAACTAGCATCAATGTTTGTATAAAAGCCCTTCATCTATTCAGAGCAAGTACATTTTTTTGCAGAGATTCTTATGTAGATCTCCTATTCAAGGATTGCTACCATAATACGTGATCATGGTAACAACTTTTGATGATATAGAAGCATCTCAAAATGGTAAATTTTTATTAATTAGAGATAGGATTTTGTGAAAGAATGTTTCCCATATTGGTGTAGACTGCATTGATAGGAAAAACATATTCATTCATTCTTCTTGTTCGAGCAAACTAGCAACAAACTCTGCAAAATTGGTGAAGGCATGAAGACTCCAAGTCTTGCAACAAAAGTTAATGTCAATGACAAAAAATTAATACCTTCCTTGGAAATGAAGGGGAGAAAAATAGAGTAGGTTGTAGCAATCCATTATTTGCCAAGACAGATGATTCTATGGAGGAACTAAAGTATGGGATTTTAAGACCTCTTCGACTACTATCGGATCACAAAATAGACCATACCATTCATTGAGCTAGGGCATGAAAATTCACCGGCTACCTCTAACAACCATTGACCAAGTCCACCAACTACAACTTAATATCATATACCCTATGACCAAGATAAAAATTTTATAACTAGCATAAAACATAATTAAAATGAAAAAGGTGCATTTAATTGCTCTGATTGTGTTCCAAATTGAAAGCTTTAGAAGGTGGTGTGGAGATAATTATAAGCAGATTTTAGTTTGATGGATTTGTGGAAAATGTCCTCATAGACATGCATGTGAAATGTGGAACTATAGAGAAGGCATGGTAATTGTTTTACAAAATGTGGTCTAATGGAACATTAACACTGCTTGATATGCATATAATTGACATGATCTTATGGCCCTGAAACTTTGAAAAGATACAACATAAAGGTATTCGGCTAGAATCCAAAAGATTTTATACAATTCTTCATGTGTGCCACTTTTGCAACTCTAGAATAGGGCATGGAGATTCATGAATGAATCAAGGGAGTGGCTTTGAGATGAATATGTTTGTATGGAATGTCCTTGTAAGAATGTACGTGAAATGGGGAAGCATATAAATTTCAAGTGATATGTTTGAAAAAATCCCTTAGAAAAACATTGTCCCATATTCTAGTTCACCTTTATAAACTTCACAAAAACTTCTCATGCTGAGTATAAAATTTTCATCAAAGTTGTTGGTGGATTATTGTATCTCTGCAAATGTAAAGAAAAGACCCATACATGAAGGTGCAGATGGAACATAGCTACTAGTACCACTCTTGTGGGAGCTTGGGGAAACTTTCTGGCCATAGTTTCTGATTTCCCACCATGCAAAGGAAGAGACAACTAGGTTGGAGGGGGGTTCTTTCACTTTGATTTTGGGTGGATATACATGAAATACCCTATTTCCAGTAGTCTCATTGTAGATAAACCTCCAACAATTGATCCAATTAGAGGTCCCATCTTCCCATTTTTTCCTTTGGAGTTTACAAGACTATTGCCATGAACAGGATAGGGTTCCTCGACAATTCCAAAATGACTACTTATCTTCATTATTTCCAACCCATTTATTATAAAATTAACATTGGTATTATCATATAGAGGACTTGTCGTTCCAACTTGGATCTGGACCATCTTCGCCCCAATTGAAGTGTTGGAAACAAAGTCTCGATAGAAAGACACATCCAGCCCCCTTGCCTTGCTAGACATATCAAAGTCCGCTAATGCAGATTGGCCATTGATATAGGCACTGCAAATCAACAGATATATAGCTCAGCTACCAATATCACACAAATTCATCTGAACAAAATATGTGAGAATAGAGTCCACACTAAAAGTCCAAGAACTGTTCAAATTTTTGGTTTATAGTACTAGATGCACTCACATCCATTTCATGTGTTGTTGCATAGACCATGTTAGCATAAATAATGTCACTAACAAGAGAATTGTATTTGATAAAGCTAGGATTAATAGAAGCACTCTTCGGAGTAGTTTTTATCTTCAAATACTTTTGAACAGTCTCCCAAACTCTTCACAAAGTATCATTCCTAGAATCGATCTTAATTCCTCCCATATCAATCAAATAGACTGTCTCCAGAGCTATGCCATAGCATTCATAGCCATCATAGACAAAGCCCTCGTTGGTGTCAAACCATGAGGACCAAGAAAACCTGAATGGCATTGTCAAATGCCAGAGACCTTTGCCTTTGCCAGCATTCTTCCATATTGCAGTAACATGGAAGCCCTAGAACTAGGTGTGGAGATCCATGAAGAAATAATTAGAAATGGGTTTATATATGATGTCGTTGTAGCAAATTCCCTCATAGACATGAATGAAAAATGTGGATGTATATGGAAGGCACGTGAATTTTTTAACAAAATGTTGTCTCACAAACAACCATGCTTGTAGGATATGCACAAAATCAACTCATTGATGAAGCCCTAAATTTCTTTAAGGAAATGCCTCAATGGAATGTGGTCTCATGGAATGCCATGATTGTAGGGTTTACATAGAATGGGAATTCTAAGGAAGCTCTCAAGCTATTTTTTGAAATGAAATTGATGGACATAAGAGCTAATTCAAAAACATGTGTTAGTCTTCTTCCAACTTGTGCTGGCTTGAAGCAAGATATGGAAATCCATCAAGAAATAATTCAAAGTGGATTTCAATTTCGATGTTGTGGTGATGACTACACTTTTTGATATGTATGATAGGAAATTCATGGTAATTATTTGGAAAAATGGATCATAGAGGCCTCATGTCATGAAATGCAATGATTACAAGTTATACATAGAATGGACTTGTTCAAGAAGCCCTCGAACTCTTTAAGGAAATTCCTGATGTGAATGTAGTCTCATGGAATGCATTGATAATAGGATAGAATGTGAATGGTGCAGAATCCTTGGAGCTTTTTCAACAAATGCAATTTGTAAGTATGAAGCTAGACTCAAAAACATTTGTCAGTATTCTTCTAGTATGTGTAAATTTGGAAGCTTTGAAACAGGGTATGGAGATCCATGATAAAATAAATAGAAATGGATTCATGTTTGATGTTATGGGGGTGCATTCCTTGATAGAAATGTATGAAAAATGTGGGTTCGTTCATAAGTAAGTTGAATTATTTGAGAAAATGCCTCAACAAGATATAGTCTCATGGAATGCAATGATTGTAGGATACATAATGCATGACTAGGGAAAGGAGGCACTAAAACTCTTTGAAAAAATGAACCATTATGGGATGAACCCGAATCATGTGACCTTAGTGTTTTATCTGCATGTAGCCATGCAAATTTAGTTGATGAAGGCTATAAATATTTTTATTGCATGAGATAAAATTATCAGATCACACTTGCAATGGAGCAATATATATATATATATATATATATATTATATATATAGTATGTGTGTGTGTGTGTGTGTATGTATGTATGTATGTATGTATGTATGTATGTATGTATGTCTAATCGGCATGTACTTAGCATTGATAGAAAATATTCCATAGCATCTCTGGAAAGATTGGGAATGGCATGAAGGCCCTTCCAAATGAAGAGGAATGGAGCCCAACCAAAATGGAATTCCTCACATGTGTTTCCTCAGCTTTCGTTGCAAAAAAAGCTGGTGTTGCACAAAAAATTGTCACCTTGACATTCTGCAATCTGTGTGAGTCTATCACCACTCATACCTTCCTCCTTTACAAGTCTTAAACCTCAGTTCTTCATATCAAGCCTTGAAAATAAGAGAAAGAACTTAAAAATCTCTAAAACTTTAGTTTCACACTTTCTCTTAGCATTACCTGCGGTCCTGCACCTAATGCTCATGTCCCCTGCGCACTTGACCGCTCTGTCTCTGTGTTATGGGTGCGGACCCCTGTAAAAGTCAAAAAGGTGCAAGTACATTATTAAAAACTCATTTTGAGTCATTTCTGGAAGCTTCTAGAGGGAATCTTGAGGTGGCAAGTTTCCTCCTTGAAGGTTCATGCATCCCCATACCTTAAGGAGCTAACCCCTTGATGTGAGGAGCTTATCCCTTTGAAGGAGGACTCTATCCCTTCAATGGTGGACCTGTAACCTCCTTCCTTTGCACTATAAAATGAAGCATTGGGCTGGTTACTAGGGAGGTTGAAAGCTGAACATTTTTGAGGTGAAATGCCGCTGGAACCTAGTCTTCCTAATTGAGCTTCTGAGAGGAGAGATTACATACCTTTTTTATCTCATTTGGGAGAGGGTGATGCTTTTCGAAGTAGAGGAGATTCCTATTTGGACCCTGGGAAGAGCTTGTACAACATCAAGGCACCAAAGGTTGTAAAGTTCTTCTATTTCAAAGTTAATACAATCAAGTTTATTTTTCTCAATAAGCTGTGTTTTATGGTTTATTTCATGGATTCCTTGATCACCATGATGAACATGATTTATTATATTAGCTATGCAGGTGTTATTTGATGTGTGCTTGTTTGTGATTGCAAGTTCTTAAAAGGAAACTCTTTCGGACGGTTGGAGCATGGCTACCACAAACTAGCGTTGGAATTAAGGTAGTGTGTAAACACCTCTTTAACTTTTATTAATGAATCACAATATGTTTAGAGAAAGGTATATTTGCTTGTCCTGCTTGTTGCTAGATATTGGTTGATACTAGGGAGATCAGCCTTGTTCGCAAGATCAATTTATCTAGCCAACAAATTGGCAACTCCACTGGGGACCTTGTTACTGAGAATAGTGTCCACTCGGATGTTGCTATTCCCACTAAGACTTGTAGCTATCTTAGAAACAAACAAGTAAAGTCTACTTTCAATTTCCTTTATGAAAATAGACAAGAGGGGAATCAAAGAGACCAACCTTAGTCTTGTGCTTGATTTCCTCTCCTTCCTGATAGAACTTTGCCGCTTCTTCTTCATCTTCCCCGCTTCAAAGAGAACCTGTGGAATCACAACAACATACTACTATCGAAGAACAAAGATCTATATTCATAAATAACACAGGACCAGATGTGTGTTAACCATACAAATGCATATATAAACAAGTACACAAGAATATGGAGGAAAACTTGAATAGCTTTATTAAGATGAAAAGTAGCAAGAGGATTACAACCATATTTTCTGACCCAACATCATCCTCGAGCTAGAAAGCCCTTCTTCACCTCAAGCAAAGCTTAGATCACCCAACACTATGAATGTACACTAGAAAACCAACCACACTTCTCTATAAGATACAAAATTCCAGCCCCCTGGATCTCTGTGATGAGGGATCCATATATAGATGATTATAGGGAGGTGATTCATCTTCTGGGGTTTTGATTAGTGTCCTCTCTCTGAAAGTTCCTACTTCCACTTGGAGAATGATGATCTCTTACTCATCCCTGGTTGAAAACAGAGAGGCAAGTGTCAAAGTGGAAGATTCTAGAAGATTCCATGATATTCCACCTCACATTTTGTCCCTGCCATTTGTCCATTCCTAACCATCGCACCCTACAAAGGAGCCATTTAGTATGCATCACACCCTATACACTAGGAAGGTGATATGCATCGCATCCTCTGCACTGGGTTTTTAGTATGGTCCAATTTTGACCATTTATGAGCAGTTTTCAGTGGAAAACTTCTGGGAGATGATGTAATCAGCTGACCTTGTTCCTTTAGGTAGTGAAGCAACACTTTTAGGGACTTAGGAGCCCTCAGTTTATGGACATTTATGATTGGGGTTGAAGTTCCCAAAAATGTCTATAATAGTTGCCCCCTAAAGCATGAGGTCATTAATCTTTTTGATGTCAGGTGAAATGCTTTACTATGAGAATCTGAAGTTTTTTCGAGTTGGGAGGCGACCTGTAATAAGATACAATACAATACATTATTTTGACAACATTTTTTCATGATCTAGTTGAGGCGGGCATTCCCATGCTCAACTTTATAAATTCATTTTCATGTACATAAAACAGACAATCGTCTATGTGACAAACTGATGATTTGGACTCATCATCCTTTGATTTGGATGATCATCTGTTTGGAAATGATGTAAACTTGATGTCTTTATGTTCCTAAATATATCACAACCCAGATGGATGAAACTAGATCCGGGGTCTTCAAGCTCGTTCAATTTTCATTCGAAGTACAAGTTGATCCATGTGAAAAATATTCTGGAGTCGAACATGGAAAGACATCGCCTCATTGCCAGCCAATGATGTAAGCTGTTAACAGGCGCGTGAGGAATCACCAATAATGAAAATGACCCTCAAGGTACTATAGTACAATTCACGTGGTGTGAAAAGGACTTGGCGTCGAACACCACATAAAATCTCTCGATCAAAGGCCATTGATGTAAACCTGTCGCCGAAAGTGAGAAACTTGCCATTGAGGCATGCAAGCTTCAAAGTACTGAAAGGGTTGTTCCTAAGTCAACTTCTTGGATAATGAGCTGATGTCGAAAAGAAGCGACCCGTCGTAGGAGGGCCTTAATGAATCCCACATCAATGACATGGAACAAAGCAAATGATTTTGGAGGTGAAAACAATCTGACGATATAGGGTTCAAGGTGGCGGTCATGAATAAATGGAGCATGAATGTATTGCAGTGGGTGAGACACAGGCGGATTATCGGAATGACTTCTTTTGAACATATCGGTGACACTGATGATGGATTGGTAGTGTTAACCCCAAATATGGATGGTGTGATGGACCAATGGTGATGACCAATGAACGGAACAACCCAATTGGGCATGGATGCAGAAGGAAAGTGTCATGTTCAAGAGCGACTTGCTACCAATAAAGCTTTTTCAAGTTTTCTTCCCAATTTTCCCCAGTCATTGCTGACCAATACCTCTTTATTTTTGTCAAGCTTGAGGAGGATAACATATGCTTCTTCTATAATCCACCCTTCGGGCAAACCTGTCGCTTTATTTTAACGAGCCTAGCGATAGTGAAACTCGTTCTCGTCCATTTGGACGAGTTTGTCACTATTCGGATTTAATGAGTTTAACGACAAATATAACTCGACTCCTTTCAATTTTAGAGAGTCTGAAAGGAATGGAAAGGAGACTCCAATGATTATTTTTTCTCATGTAATCCCTTATGTCTGAAAAAGCGTAAAATAATAAGGGATGAATTTTCGATAGTTTTAACGAGCCGAACAAGACAAGCGCTCAATTTTTTTGTGTAATAATCCCTCAGGTCCAAAAAGATTAAAATCTAGAGGAGGGATAACAGTTTTGATGACTTTAACGAGCCGGAGAGGCCAATCACTCGGCAATCTTTTCATATTTTACGAGTCAGTTGAAAAGAGCTTAAAGGAGACTCATTTTTGAGGAGCGAGCGATGGTTTCAGGTAGTAGCTAATTCCAGGTAAGATTTGGAATTTTCCAATCATGGCAATGTCACAAGGATGGCTAATAGAATCACTCTTCGCAGATGTTCCTTAAAGGGGTAAAAAATTATATGGGGGTGAAGGATCAGCTAAAAACAAAGTGGAGGTGATGATGAGAACACGACCAAGGCTCAAAAGCTGGCAATAAGGCATTCACAATGGTTATTTACAGGTTCATTTTTTAATGAGCTTAAATGCTGGGGGAAACATTTTCTCATGACACCAGTCACATGATAAGGATGTCTCATTCAAGATGTTATTTTGAAGGGTCTTACATCTTTAAAGCTTTGCCCTGAATCCTTTCTTTATGCAAGCTAGGAAATGACTAGCCTTACGGGTTTAAAGGGTTAGAGGTCCTACAAATTTAAAAAATAAATAGCTGCTCTTTGCTTGCATGCGCAAAGGTTTGCATGCCCCCAGGTATAGTGAAAAATTTCCAGGTTACCATGAAAGTTCTATCCGCGTAGCAGACAAAATAATTCCTTGGTGATGTCTACGGAAATAGACAAAGGGGAGTGGCATAGAGATACTCCACTCACATAACTTTAGCGAAGGTATCTTATTCTGGCCTAATCCCATTTTCCTGTAAGGACGGGTTCGTCAGACTAGTCATATATCCTTCGTGGAAACCTACTCTATACCCAAGGTTTTCTTGTCGAAACAGACTAGGGTGCATGCCCCATGGGTTTCAGTCACATCCTCCTAAATCCCTCGCGCTCATCAGGTGGATGGACTGGAGATCGATGAGACATTCCTTGTGTGAAGAGACCATTTAGGGATGGAATTTGACTATTTGCGATGTGTGAACCGGGGAATGACATTTGGTCTACGAGCTTGACCATTCTACCTTCGTGTGGAAAACACATTACTCTAAAGAGTGAGGAGATGACAGCTCCCATGCAATAAATATAGTTGCGTCCAAGGAGTAGGTTATAATACAAGGGTCCTTGAACTACCATCATGTTCATGTGAATGGTTTTCCTTCTCAAAGTAATGGGCACATTTCGAATGATCCCTAAAGGTCGACTGGTTCCTTTGTCGAAGCCTGTCAGATTTCTCATTTCAGGTAAAAGCGATGGCGAACCAAGCGGTTTCCAAGCAGTTGAGGAAAGGATACTCATAGAATCCCCTTCATCGATGATGGTACCAGCCATGACCATTCTGTAAGCTTGTATAATGATTTTGAATGGTACACTAGCTGGTAAACGGGGTCTGCCTAGTAGATTCTAGTTGAAGGAAACGACTAGGTTGCTTGGTGGTGGGACCGAATAGACGGCTAGATATGACTCTGATGAAATTCCTTCCTACGATAAAGGAATGGGAGGACTGCCCCCAAGTTCATCGGAGTCTGTGTTGATGAAAATAATTTGAATAGTGTCGTTCTCTTTCTCTTTAGTGACTGTATCATTCGAAGATGAGCACTCTGAAGGAAAAATCGGGTCAGCTATTGTCTCAAACTTTTGACTTTCGTCTGGTATGGATTCAGAGGGTTCATTTCCAATGATAGATGCTTCGGTGGACCACAATGATAGGCCAGCTGGATTTTCAACCAGTGGAGGACTTGGCAAGGGTTTTTTATATCCAGGAGGAAGCCGTAGCGGTGAAGCAGGACGGTCATCCAAAACTCTCTTAGCCTCATCAAGGAAGGGATAATGGTCGACGGCGTGATTGCCTTCACACAACTTACAAGGAAATCTGGGATTCCTTTTCTATCCATGTGCTTCACTTTCATTGGTTGATGGTGTGCATTCAACATGATCGTCGGAGGTTGATGCCACCGGATTGTGAAAATGAGGAGACTAGTCCCTTAATATCCGTGGGATGCAGGGACAATCTCGGTGATAGTGGTCTCCATTGCAAACGACACAAGGAGATTTAGGTTTCGACGGTGCGGTGTGAGGCTTTTTGCTAGATGACGCTTGGTTGAGCCCTTTTGATTGTGGTTGCTTTTTCTTCTTTTCTTTTTTCTCTTTCTGCTTTTTCTTCTTCTCAGTCACTTGATTTTTAGCTTTATCGACTTTATCAAGTGAAGAGGAAGGAGGAGAGGGAGAATCAGATGAAGTAGAAGGTTGGGAGGAAACTCTAGTGTCATCTAGTTGCTGACTTGACTGTTCAAGAATTACGGGATTCTGAATGACAGAGGTAGAGAATAGCCAGATAGGCAAACCAATTGTCAACCCTGGAAGTGACAAAGTGGTCATATGGGGTGCACCAACATCTCCCTAAGAGGAGAAGGGACTAGGATTTCCTCCAAGGGGAAATCCTTGGTTGGTAGACTCCATTTTCTCAACCTAAAGACCAATGAGGGAATTTGTGATGTTATTCCGATTAAAATAAATTTTAGACGCTTTGACACAACTTGTTTTTTCAATTTTAAGGAGTCGAGAAAAAACAAAAGATGACTCTAGTCGCATTTGATTTTTATTGAGCTTGAAGTGACAAGTTCTCGGAGGACCTTTTCCTTTAAGGAGTCTAAAAAGGAGAAAAATGGAATCCTTTGGAGATCTAGGCAGAGAGGATTAGCAAACCAATCGCAAAATTGTAGAATACTTTTTACGTTACGGCAGACAATCTTCCCGAATGCTGTGTTTAATGCATTGCGATCGATAGGGCGGTAGACACGACTTCCTAAGGATAAAGGATGCAGCCTATTGTGGTCTCCCAAAATATACTTGACGGTACGTGGGAGCACAAGTTCATACTGGCACTTGTCATCTCAGAGTGGAGGAATCACCCAACCAACAATGAAAACAATAGTTCCTAGGCTTTACAACGCCGGAATATGTCTCTAGACTAGACCTCTAGATGTTGTGTGTTAGGTTCCAAAGCATTGTTAGATTCGTTAAATTTATTTTAAGTTGATCTTGCTTAAAAATTTGCCTTTCAGGTTCACTGTGTGATGTGTATACATTTCCTAAAATGCAGTCTAAGATGATAAACAAACGCAATGAAAATCCTAGCTACTAAGGAAAGAAAGTTAAGAATATTTCAGCAAAGAGCACAGAGCACACGCTAAATGCACTGTCCTAAATCAAACCAAGAAGTCAAAATGCAAATGCAAATGCATGTATTTGTTTTCAGCCTTCTTAATGTATGAATGACGATAAGAAAGCTATGTGAAAATTTGAGTTATTTTCAAAGCGATAACACTCAACCAATTTCTTTTCAAAATGAAGTGAAGGTAAGAGAGACACTTTGTGATTTCGAAATGAAAATTGCTTTTCGACGCTTTAAAAACTACTAATTCAAATCATATGCAATAGTAACTGTATAATCAACCATCAAGAATAATAGGATTGTCTTCTAAAAATGAAAACGACAACTACGACACTTTCAGATCCAGAAATGACAGTTCGACTATGCTACCCTTTTGCAAAAGAGAACTGGAAATGGCGCACAATACATAAAAACACTTACAGTTCTTTGCACTATGGAGGCAGAATAATGTAAGAGAAGGGGGTTTTCACATAGATACACTGACTACAGGCAGCAAAACTCCTGAATAGTATTGAAAACAATGAAGAAAAACCAAAGTCTGAAGGTAAAGTTAACCTTCCCTGACCATCGCACCTATCACACTGTCAATTCAGTATGAAGCGCACCTATTGCACTCGGGAAGTGCAATGCATACAGTCTGCCTTGAAGGCAGGGTGTGATGGTACCAGTGCGAGACTTTGAACGCGTTTTTACTCACAATTTTCAATTCAGTTCAGGGATTTAGGTCGAGTAAGTAATGTTCAGTATATGTAAAACACAGGGGTGATCTAAAGAGGTTACTAGAGCCACCACTTAGGGAAATTAGACTGTTTGCAGATCGATTGTTTAATTCATAAACAAAACTTGGAGATAGACTGAAGTAGCATTGATCTACTTTGCATTTGTATAACAAATGCAGTTCGAAGGCTAGCTTGCTTGGCTTCAGGCTCCGTCTATAAGTTTATAAAAGAAACAAAGATAGATAGGCTAACAAACAATCTAGTCTCTCCCCGGTGGAGTCGCCATTTTGCTACTGGGAATAGTGTCCACTTAGATGCTGCTATTCCCAATAAAACTGGTCGCTATCTTAGAAAAAAAAAGTAAAGTCTACTTTTGTTTTCCTTTATGAAAATAGAAAAGAGGGGAATCAAAGAGACCAAACTTAGTCTTGCACTTGATTTCCTCTCCTTCCTGATAGAGCTTTGCTGCTTCTTCTTCGTCTGCCCAGCTTCAAAGAGCACCTATGGAATCACAACAACATACTACTATTGAAGAACAAATATCTATATTCATAAATAACACAGTACCAAATGTGTGTTAACCATACAAATGCATATATAAACAAATACACAAGACTATGGAGGAAAACTTGAATAGCTTTATTAAGATGAAAAGTAGCAAGAGGATTACAACCATATGTTCTGACCTAGCATCATACTCCAGCTAGAAATCCCTTCTTCACCTCAAGCAAAGCTTAGATCACCCAACACTATGAATGTACACTAGAAAACCAACAACACTTCTCTATAAGATAGAAAATTCCAGCCCCCTGGATCTCTGCGATGAGGGATCCATATATAGATGATTATAGGGAGGTGAGTCATCTTCTGGGGTTTTGATTAGTGTCCTCTCTCTGATAGTCCCTGCTTCCACTTGGATAATGATGATCTCTTACTCATCCCTGGTCGAAAACATAGAGGCAAGTGTCAGAGGGGAAGCTTCTAGAAGATTCCATGATCTTCCACCTCGCATTTTGTCCCTGCCATTTGTCCATTCCTAACCATCGCACCCTATACACTGGGAAGGTGATATGCATCGTACCCTCTACACTGGGTTTTCAGTATGGTCCAATTTTGACCATTTATGAGCAGTTTTCAGTGGAGAACTACTGGGAGATGATGTAATCAACTGACCTTGTTCCTTTAGGTAGTGAAGCAACACTTTCAGGGACTCAGGAGCCCTCAGTTTATGGAAATTTATGATTGGGGTTGAAGTACCCAAAAATTTCTATAACAGACCTAAATTTGGTTTTTTGATTTTCCTTTGTCTTTGACTTGAGAAACTTGTTCTTGTTTCTGGTTTTTGCTCGATGTGTGTGGGATTGGGTAGTTTTTAGGTCCTGGATTGTTTTTTGTTTTTTTGAAATTTTCAAGAGGACCGCACATTCTATTTATAATACAGTGCAGACATCCCCGCACTATTTCTTCACTGCACAGAGTGGTACCGCATATGGTTATACTGGAAGCTTGCAGACCCTGTCCAAATTTTTGAAAAACCTAAAATCTTTTCGTCCAGTTAAGTTTAGGATTTGTTTATGACTTTAAGTCTCTTCCCAGATCTGCATGTGTCCTGTCAAAAGTCTCTTGTGAGTAAGTTCCATTGGTGTTTTTGTTTTAGATGATTTTCTAGAAGTTTTGCATACCTGGATTGGTTTTCGCTTGGTCTCTGTAGTGACTTAAAGATTGGAAGCCTAAGAAACCTTAGATCACCCTGGTATCTTTTTTTCTTCCTGATGAGTTTGGCTGATTTGTGAAATCTTCCCTTGGTAAGAAATAGATTTCATTTCTTTTTGCAAAACTTTGAACGAACTTGGTCATAAGTTGTGAATTTCATTTTTATAAAAGAAAACATAGCTGGGTATTTTTTGATTGATTTGTTATTTTGAACGAATTAATCCTTAGTTTATTGAATATATAAGTAAAACATCCTCAGAAACATTTGAAGCTTTTATTTTGATTAGGTTTTTTATAAGTTTTTAGATCTCAAGATTAATTTTTCATAGTTTTGAGTGTTTTCTAGAAATCATAGATTCTCTTTTGAAAGAATTCTTTTCTGTAGTTTTGAGTGTTGAAAAAGAAAAAGGGGTTTATTTATGTGAGCATAATTAGCAGTCTCGTTTTCAGTTTATTGAAAAAGAAAAAGTTTTTCTTTTCATTTACATGTTGAAGGATAGTTCTGTTTTTCAAGGAATTTCATTCTCAACTCTTTCTTTTAGCTACAGATTCATTGAAAGGAAAAACGAATTGTTTATCATTTTATGTGCATTTTTTTAGTGTTTTTGGAGTCGAGTCTTCACACCATCAAAGTTTCATCTCCATACCTATTGACTTAAGAAACAACCCATAAAAGTAATTCTTAATTAAAATTGATCTAGCAATCTTTTTGTTTCTAGGGCTCTTATTACTAATATAGCTTAGGCTAGTATCTTGGAGTAGGGAGTAATTAACTCTCCAAGATAGTTAAAAAAAACAAGTAGCTATATCTTATGGTAGGAAATAAATCCAATTGTAATTGATATAATCTGGGAAGCTCCTTTTAAAGCAGTCAATCACGAGATCATGTCCGAATCTTTGAGACAATCAAGTCTATCTCATTGGGACAGATAGAAGATTTGCGTGTATTAAAAACAGTAAACCTCGGATTAACCATTGTTGAGGAGCCTGGGGTCACTTGTTGGTAAACCTCGAATTGATCATGTCGAGGAGCCTTCAAGGGGATTGAGCTTTGTTACTCTTCCCTTGCACGTAGATCGGATCGTAGACTGTTCCCCCAGTTGTATTTGTTATTGTTGGTAACCTTAGTGACCATTATCTTAAGATTCTTTCCTAAGGTGATGGTGAAGGATGGGTTTCATTGTACCTGTAGTAGACCTCGCCTAGACTCACTTGAACTCTTTGGGGGGTTCTCTTCATTCGAGATGGTTTTGTGAAGAAACTTGTGCCAGTCTATTTCATTAAGCAGGTTGTCGAGGTAACTGTTCCAACTGCCATTTCTGTATTGAATTATGCGACATTGGATTTCATCAACAACTAGTGTTTTTGGTACAGAAAGTCACTTTTTGTGTCGGGTTTGAACTCTTAGATTTTTTAGGTGTGTGATTCAATTGTTTGGTTCTTTAGAGACTTTAGGTGGTTTTATTGAGATTTTCTTTATTTGCATGTGAAGTAATTAAATATTTAATCGTGGCTAAATTACCAAGACAATCTCGTAGACTTCAGGGGAAACATCCCGAATATAGACCAAGTCAGCTTGAAGGGCTACGAGCTCTTGTATCACCTAGTGACAGTAGAGTTGGGCCACTAGAAGCCGGAGAATCATCTTTAATTATTCATCTTGATTATCAAGTTCAAGAAACAGAGTATATTTTTGACCAATTTCATTTTCCGAAGTTACTAGTAATATTTCTCCTACTAGTGAATTAATTGAAGAACCTGAAACCGAACCTGCTGCTACTCCATCCTCAAGATTTGCTTCTCCAACTTCTAGTGGTCCTCATTCACCCAGGGTAGGAAGTATCATTACCCAAAATCCACCTTCTCGACTCATTTCTATTGAAAAACTTGTTAGTCCAGACGAAGATACAACTCTCCCTGAAAATCAATCACCTTTAGAACTTAGGGAGCGTGAGTCAATCTTCTATAGTCCTTTTAGAAGTGATTCTTGGTACGTATCATTGAAGAACTTTTTAGAAAATCCAGATCTTACTTTTTTACCACCTCGTATTCCTTTTCATCCTATGCCCAGAGGTTATTATCCTCCTTCGAATATGTCAAAACGGTCATCCATGTTTTCCCAAACACCGGAAACATTTTTATATGGTGGTCCTTCTGTTGCTTCTGGGTCTCAGTCACTCACTGGTACCTTTTCAGGAGCATCTCCTCAACCCATTGAACATGGGATATCAACTGGTAATAACGGAACTTCACCGTTGAGCATAGAAGAAAATATTATGATGTCTGGTACTATTCCAAATGCACAACCTCAAGGTAGTTAGTTACCACCTAGAGGGCAACCTCAAGGTAGTTAGTTACCGCCTAGAGGGCAACCTCAAGGTAGTCAGTTACCGCCTGGGGGGCAACCTCAGGGTACTCAATTACCACCTGGGGGCAACCTCAAAGTAGTCAAATACCGTTTGGGGGGCAACCTCAAGGACAATACATACCTTTGGGAAAGTACATACCTCAAGGTCAACCCCAGACTCACTATATACCTCAAGGTCAACCCCAATATCAATATATACCTCAAGGTCAACCCCAGTTTTAGTACATTCCTCAAGGTTATCAACCTCAAGGTCAGTACCCAACTCAAGGTTTCCAATTGTCTTCCAGTCAACCATTTGTACAAGAAGCTGGAAATGTACCTCTCAATTATCAGCCCTACACTCAACCTGGTCATGGTCCTCAATATGCTCAACCTTTTATAGGTCCATACCCCGGAATGAACATGGTATGGGATCCATCTCAAACTCAATAGATTTTGCAACCTAATGTGTAGTTATCAAGTCAACCTAGACAACCTTTGGTTTCTAGTCCAACCCAGCAACCTGTCCAGCCCACTGTTCAAACTTATACACCTGGTGTAGTTCATCAGCCTGGGCCTAGTTCACCTCGAACTTCGCCTCAAATTGTTTCTGCAACTACTGCAGCTTCTCTTCAATCTACCCCACCTACTTCTGGAGTATCGGTAGCTCTGGTTTCTACTGTTCCTGCATCAAGTCCTCAGACCTCTTTACCACAGTCATAACCTATAGTTCAGACTTCGGTTTAGATGCATGTAGGACAACTTGGTCCAAGTACAGTTGTCGCAAGTCAACCACAATTCACTTATCAAATGTACCAGGGAAAATATCAATATGGTCTTGTTGTGCAAAACCAAATTTATCAGTATCAACCGAACCCTGGATATACTTCTCAGCAACCTCAACAACCCCAGTTTGGTTCGGTTAATACTAGTTTTCCGGGAGGATATAATATTCCTGTTGCAAATCCAATTCCAGGTTATCTTGGATATCCTCCTCCTGGAGTTGGTCTTCTGACCCAAGGTTTTCGAGACCCTAATCACCAGTTACCTTTTATTGCAACTTTGGATTTACCTGGTTTGTTGCGCCTTATGAACGATCCAATTTATTATCTTCTGTATTGGCCGCCAATGCTTAATAAGTTGCCCAGTGATATCCCAAAGTTTGAGGGTAAATCAGGAGAATATTCGTCAAATCATAAGATGAATTATCACCTCTGGTGTTCATCTAATTCTATTATTGATGATTCAATTCGCTTACGTCTTTTTCAATGCACTCTGATTGGTCCTGCTGCCAAATGGTACATTGAGTTACCATGAGGCTCTTTTTATAATTTTAGTCAGTTAGCCACCTCTTTTTTAACTCATTTTCAGTTGCCTGTCAGATATGAGAATGGCACAAAATTATTAACTTCATTAAAATAGTCAATGTCAACATATATTTCAGATCATATTCATGAATGGCGTCGTCGACGACGTTTAGTGAAAGTTTTTATTCTGGATCAAATTTTGGCAGAATGGTTTGTTAAATCATTATTACCTAAAATCACTGGGGATGTAGCTAAGGTAGGAGTTGTTACTGAAGAGCAAGTACTTTCTCAAGCTCAGCACCTTGACCTCATTTATACATAGTCGGGTACTTTACACTAAAAAATCCCCGACCTTCCGAAACAAAATCAAATAACTGTAGCTCCTTCACGGTCTCATGCCATTGATGGTATGATTGGTTTAGTTAGTACCAAAAGTAAGAAGAAATATGCAAAGAATTCTTCTCCTATTATAACTTTACCAAATTCCCTGACAGGAGATTCTTCTGCTGAAATTCCTGCCGATATCCATGTCGTAGAATCATCTATAGCCAAATCAAAATCCGACACTAAAAAGAAAGGGAAGAAGAAAAGTAAACAAAACTAAAAAGAGAAACTAGATTAAAATGAACCTACTGATGAGAAATGTAAACCTCACTATCCTTGTCTCATTTGTGATGAGGAGCATTTTACAAGAGATTGCCCACATCAAGCTGAGGTTTTGAAAATCATCAAAGGTTCTCAAGCACCTGTTGTCTTGAAGGATCCTTTTCCTATCAAGATAGCAAGATGATAGGTTCTTCCTCAAATGCCTCAGAAGAACCCATTATGATGATGTCCCATGTCAGGATTGCGACGCGATCGCAATATTATGGTAGTAAGAATCCTATTGGTGGTAAAGAAGCAAAATCTTCTAATTCAAACCCATCAACTTCAACTCTTTCTGGTTCTGATCCGCTACAGATCGAGAAACCTAACCCAGACTTAGTAATCAAACCACCTGCTAAAGGCATACTTCAGAAGTTAGCTTTCAAGCCACATGCGAGAGCTGCTCAGAACTATAACATTGTTGAAGACTTAGCGATTTCCCCTTTAGTAATGTCGGTTTTGGAGGTGCTGCAATCATGTCTAGCACAATCTAAATTACTTTTGTCTGCTATAGGAGCTGTTGATATTTAGGATTCGAACCTGATAATATTTGATTTAGAGAATAGTACACCTCACCTACCTCATCAACTGGCTTTCCAAATCCCAGCGTTAGTCAAAAACAAACCTTGCTTTAGGACTGTGATTGATGAGGGAGCTTCTACGTGTATCATGTTGATCCAGTGTTGGAGATCACTTGGTTCTCCTACACTGAATCAATCCTCGATGATTCTAAAGGATTTTGATGGCCGAGGGTTTCATCCTTATGGAACTTTGCAAGATCTATCTATAGGGGTTGAAGGAAAAATTGTAAATCTAGATGTGGAAGTGGTTGATGCCCCTCTAGATTACAACCTTCTTTTGGGTCGCAGTTGGTCTTACACTATGACTACTATTGTTTCATCGGTTTTTCAGCTTATTAAGTTTCCTCATAATGGAAATATCATTACAATAGACCAGTTAACTTATTTTTCGTCCAACCCAGCCTCTTCTGATAGTATTCAACATGTCGGTAAAACAACTATCCCTTACAAGGATATTGGGGTAGGTTTGGTTAAAGATTCTGGTTTACTAGGAACTTTTTCATTTCCTCCTCCTAACTTATCACCTTCTTTTGCAACTATTCATATGATTTCATCAAAAACTATTGCTTTTGATGATCCTTGGATCGTACCTTCCAATTTTGAGATGGACTCATTTGGTGATGCAATGCCTCTGAGTACCTTTGAAGTTGCATATCACACTGTGTAGTCGTTTTTCGACTCTTGTTCAACCAAATCTGATCCAATGAATGTGGTCCATGGGGAATCACTTTCAATTTCAACCTCAGATTCAACAACTCTTTCTGATCCTATTCATACTAATGAGCAGATTCGTGAACTTTTGTCTATTGATGATTTACCATAGGAGGATCTTCATCATCAATATTCGTTTTTACCTGAGCTTGATCATTTTGAAAATGATTTCTCATATATTTTTACTACTGATTATGTCAAAGAACCACAGAATCCATTGCAACATCCTGATTCTGAGTTGAATTTGGGAATTATTTCTCGAACAGTTCTTATTGACATTTCAGTTAAACCTGAAATTATTGAATACATTCATATAGGTGCTTCCTATACGGATGAGGAAATCCAAACTTATAAAGCCCTATTTCAACAATTCTGCAACGTGTTTGCCTGGTCATATGAAGAAATTCCAGGAATCGATCCATCAATTGCTGTCCATGAAATTAAAACTTACCTGGATGCTAAACCTGTCCGACAACTTTTGCGTCAGATACATCCAAGAAAGGTTGTTGTTATTAAAGCTGAAGTTGAGAAATTACTTTGAGCAGGTTTCATTTATCCAATTCCTTTAACGGATTGGGTATCGAATATTATTCTTGTTAACAAATAGCAAGGAATAATAAGAATATGTATTGATTATAGGGATATTAATCGAGCTTGTCCTAAAGACAATTATCCACCCCCCTATATCGATGAAATTATTGATGATTGTGCTGGCAGTGAAATGTTCTCCTTTATGGATGGTTTTTCCAGTTACAATAAAATCAACATACTCCCTGCTGATCAGCCTAAAACGGCTTTCATTTGTCAATGGGGGAGATTTGCTTATTGCAAATTACCTTTTGGATTGAAGAATGCCGAAGCAACTTTTCAAAGGGCTATGTCTTACGCATTTCATGACATCAAGCACATTGTGCAGCCTTATCTTGATGGTTTACCTACTCATTCATTATGTAGATCCAATCATCTCACTCATTTACAAGCAATCTTTATGAGATGTAGGCCTTATCAAATTAGGCTTAATCCACACAAATGTGTTTTCTATATAGAAACAGTTCATTTACTGAGATTTGTTGTCTCAAAAGCCAGCATTCGTGTCGATCCCTCGAAGGTTGAAGCTATTGTCAAATTACCTCCACCTTTGACTCTTTGCCAACTCCAAAGTCTGCAAGGGAAAGCAAACTTTTTACATCGTTTCATTCCTAACTATGTTGAAAAAACGAAAGGTTTTACCAGGTTGTTGAAATAGAATACTCCATTCTTTTGGGATGAGATAGCTAACAAATCTTTTGATGCACTTAAACATGCGTTGACCCATGCACCATTATTGCATCCTCCCAAATACAACCAGGATTAATTTTTGTACCTCGCCGCTTCTCATTCCACCATTGGGATGGTTTTAGTTCAGGAATATGAATTCAACAATTAACATGTGATTTACTATCGTAGTCGAACTTTGAATCCAACTGAGCTTAAATATTCGCATGTGAAGAAATTGGCCTTGGCAGTTGTCCAAGTTGTCCAACGATTTTGTCACTACATCTTATTACGCAAAACCACAATAATTTCTGACTGTAACCCTATGACGTATATTTTGACCAAACAATTGCTAGGGGGCACGTACTCCAAATGGGTACTTATCCTGCAGGAATCTGACTTAGAATTTGACAAATCCAAGGCAAAGAAATCTTTGGTTTTTGCGGAACTGACATGTGATTTCCCGTGTAATGATACTGAAACTATGGCAGAAGAACCCATTGCAGATGAATCCTTGTTTCTTATGAGTACTCTTGATCCATGGTATGGAGATATAATTGTCTATCTCCAGACCCAATCTTTTGAGCCTGAAATCTCACGATCTCAGCGAAGGAAAATACGTTTCCAATCCCAACAGTACAATATTATTGGAGATACACTCTATTGTCGTGGGGTAGATTCTGTTTTTCAACGTTGTATAACTCATGAAGACGCTGAAAAGGTTCTAAATGATTGTCACTCTAGAGCATGTGGCAGTCATATGTCTGGGTATGCCATAGCCCAAAAGATATTGCACACTGGTTATTTCTGGCCATCCTTATTTAAAGATTGCATCAATGTAGTCCAGAAATGCCACAATTGCCAAATTTTTTATCGTAAGATGCGTGCTTCACTTGCTCCTCTCCACCCTATAATTGTCGTCGATTCTTTCGCAAAGTGGGGTGTCGACTTTATTACATTTAACCCTCATTCGGCCAGGGGGCATGCGTATATCATCCTTGTGGTAGATTATTTTATCAAGTGGGCCGAGGCAATGCCTACATTTTCGGCAAACGACAAAACTGCTGCAATTTTCGTTTTCAATCATATAATTGCTAGATTCGGTGTTCCTCAAGCCCTTATTACTGATCATGGAAGTCATTTTCGAAACATCATGATGACTGAACTAACAAATCAACTTGGCATGTGTCATGATAGTTCTACTCCATATTACACACAGGCTAATGGTCTGGTTGAAGCAACCAATAAAGTTCTAGTCACTATGATCCAACGAATCATTGGTATTCATCGATTGAATTGGCATAACATGTTATTTTCAGCACTTTGGGCATATCGAACCTCAGTAAAAACATCAACTGGTTTCACTCCTTTTCAACTAGTTTATGGGTTGGAAGCAGTGTTACCCATTGAATGTGAAATTTCGTCATTGCAAATAGCCATAGGATTACTCCCAGCCACTTCCGAAGAGGAGAAATGTTTGTTGTACATAGCTCAGCTAGATGAGAATCGACGTGATGTTGCATTAGCAATTGAGACTCATGCAAAACGAATAAAAGCTCAGTATGACCGAAATGTTACACCTTGTAATTTTTCGGAAGGAGACCTAGTTTTACTATACGATCAAGCGAACGATAAGATAGGGGCCAGAAAATTTGTACCTATGTGGCATGGTCCTTATGTTTTCAAGCGAAAGCTGGCAAAAGGGGCCTATGAATTGGTATATTTTGATGGTATCTTTTTGGGTAAACCCAGAAATTGCCTTTACCTGAAAAGATATTATGCTTAAAATTTGGTGTGGAGATTTTTGATAGAATAGTTTCTTTCTAGTTGGTGTGTTTTAGATTAGAAAGTGTGCCTAATTTAGAGAGTGTTTTTACCATTATTCTTGCTTATCTTGATTTTACTCTTGATATTGTAGATGTCGACATCTCTTCAAACATAGATTGGTTTTACTGATGGTTCTTGTCGTAGTACATGGAACATTTCTTCCGCAGCTTGCGTTATCTATTCACCCTCTGACGAGTTAGTATCTATGCATGGGGTAAACCTGGGTCAAACAACAAATAACATTGCAGAGTATAGTGCAATGATTGAGTTATTATCTGAATCCATCTCATTTGGGATTTGGAGTTTGATTGTTAGGTTATATTTTGAACTCATTGTATTACAGCTTAACAGGGTTTATGCCATTAGAAATCCAGTGTTATTAAGATTATTTTTGAGAGTTCATTTCTTGGAACATGAATTTGACTACATTGAATATTAGCATATTCCAAGATATTTAAATACATTAGCAGATATAGTTACTTCTCGAATGTTAAATAGACATTTGCAATAATCAAGATAGTAAATTTAAAACATTCCATAAACATGTTATACAAGATAGCTAGTAATAGTGATATATCATAGCATAGAAGTGTGTCAAATATACATCGTCTTCAATCATAGGATGAAAAACACCTTATGATCGGAAAAAATGATAGTACAAAAAGATATAAAATGTAGTATGAGTCTACAAAAGTGATCATCCTATCCCTAATGATAATGATGATAAGAAACCACTGCTTGGGCCACCCTACAAAGCAACCTCCTAAAAGGTCCTAGGACCCCAATCACATAACGTTGTAACCTAAGTGGAATATCATCTATACTAGTCTCTGGAATATATGCTGTCAAACGCTCTCGATGATGCTCCAATTCGGTCACGGTCTCTGTTGATTGGTTCTGTCGGGTCGGTGCTGCTGCAGCAGGATGTCTTCTCTCATAGGGCTAGAAAGCGGTTGGTCTCCGTGGACCCACATCTGCATTTAAAACATTTTACTGTTAGTTTTGGATGATTTAAAAACAAACAAAAATTAGTTAAAAATTTAGAAAATGTTGAAAATGATTTTACCTAAATCATCCCATTGCTCTCCTAGTGGAAGAGCCATGTCAGGATCACCACGATAACCCATCCCAGTGTATGGAAAATCATGAATCATGAACAGTTGGTTCCTTAACCAACGAAAATACTCAGGTGGAAATCGGACAACCTTTGTACCCTCCTCAGGATGACAGGCCATCACTGCAACCGAGCGCATAATCCTAAGCTCTCGGGGAAGTCCAGCCTCAAAGGAAAGCTGCTGTGGGACCAACATAGGGACCCTCTCTAAGCCAAAGCTCACAACCAAGAAACCATATCCAAAGCTTTTTAGTTGTTCTTTCTTTGCTCTAGTCAGTTGGTCTTTTACATTCGCCAACACAGCCTCGCACCAGTTGAAGATGGTGCCTCGGTAACAATCTACTGCCGTTCGCATTTGGGATCTGGTAGCTACATGCAATGCTGCGCTTTTGCATAGTCTGGTGACAGTAAATGAAATCAATTTAAGTTCAAGACAGGAGATAGTCTTAATATCTATCCGTTTGTCCTCAGTTTGGTCATTACAAAACTCTAGTCGGAGACTAGCGACAGACTGGCCACCTGGCCTAGTCCCGAATAGAGATAATTGTTTGCCTCTCTTAGCAAACCAGTCAAGAAATAAATGTCCTCTAGCTCGATTTCGAGCCGGTGGCCACCAAATATGAAACACTAGTCCTGTGTGTTCCACCTGTCTACCAGCCATTGCAGAAAATCTACCTGAGCTCTCATGCCGGTTATGGCCTGGAATTTAAGTAGTCTGCATGCTTTTAATGCCCATATTGTAGGTGGATGAATTAATGCGGAAAGATCCACATATTTGTGCTCCCGTTCCCACCAAACAAGCATTTTGTATATCCTACATTGCAAAAAAGGTGGATTAGAATAATTTAGTTCAAAATTTTCGGGCGGAAATGGAAAAAATTGACATTTTAAAACTTATTTTGCGGGGTCCGCACCCGCTAGTTAGGGACAGTGCATAGGTTCGCACTTGTCCTTAAGAGCGGGTGCAAGACCCCGAATTTTTCCTTTATACAAAAAAGTCGGGGTCCGCAGGGGCCTCATGTTTCACTTACAGACCCCTGCGAGCGGTTTTTTAAACAAAATTTTCAATGGTTGAAATGCAAGATAGGGATGATGTGGATTACTTGGAGCTGATGGTTTTTGATTCCAACGGTCGAATTTTCCACAATCTTCACAGAAAATTTCTTACCAAAAACTCTTACTTTTCACTTTGATGTCAAACGGTAAAAATGAATTTACAAAAGCCCTTTTTATAAGCTTTTTTGAATAAATAAATTTTTAATTCGTTTATTTTTTACTTTAAAAAGGTAACTTTTGATGCATTTTCATTTATTTTAAACGGGTATGAGTAATGTTGTGAGTTTTTGTGCAGAATATTGGAATTTCAAGAAGAATTGATCATTTTCAACAAAGAGCATACTTTTTCACTTTTTCAGATTTTTCCAAAATTTATGAAAAAGCGAAACATAGGACTCCTCTTTAAGCTCTTTTCTGACTCGTAAAATATGAAAAGATTGCCGAGTTTTTTCTTTTTAAACTCGTTAAAACAGAATTAAAAGGACGGTCCACTTACAGCTCTTTTCTGACCATATAAACATGAAAACATTGCCAGACTGTTTTCGTTTGAAGTTCGATATTGGTTATAAAACGATGTGTTTTCGATCAATTTTTTACTTTTCCAGATCGAAGGCACTAATTATGAAAAGTACTCCTTGATCATAATGGTCAAGTAATTCTCTCAAGTATCATTTTATACTTTTTTGGGCTTGGGGGACACAAATTTACAAAAAAGGACAAGTATGGAGTTTTCTTAAGTTTTTCTTCTGACTCCCTAAAATTGAAAAACACTGTTTTTTTCCTATACTGGACTCATTAAAATTCAACAGTAAAGGACCTATTCAAATTTAAACACGAACAGACCACTCCTTCTTAGGGTTCGATTTTTAAACTAAGTTGGACTCATCTGAGGGATGAGCTTATAATCAAGCAAATGTTATCCTCCTCAAGCTTGTCAAAAATAAAGAGGTACTTGCCAGAAATGGTGGGGGAAAAGAGAGAAAATGAACCAGTTTGTTATACTTTGTGTTTAGAAAAGCAGTTAACCACTCTTGAACATGATACTTTTTGTTCACCTGGTTTGGGAAATCCTTTTCCTAATAGTTAGTCAAACCATATTGAAATTCTTCAGCCAGTTTTTGGGTATTAGCTTTGGGTCAATTATCACCAAACCGTCTGCAGTGTCGTTATGTGTTCAAGAGGTCAGTTCAAATAGACCATTAATTTGCATAATATTTGTCACCCATCCTAATGATCCCTGAGTTAGTCCTTGCCAAATATATTTCTTCAAAACTTGATCTATGATTTCGTGTTGTGGGCTTGCCTACAACGGATCACTTTCTATCGACTTCAACTCATTATCTAGAAAGATGATCTAGAAATCATTAGTACCTTGGAATCTGCATGCCTTAATGGCAGGTTTCTCGCCTTTGACGACAGGTTGCATCATTGACCTTCGATCAAAGGATTCTATGACGTGTTCGACATCACTCATTTATTCAAATTTCATGGATTGTACTGAGTACTTTGAGGGCCATTGACATTACTGGTGGTTTCTCTCACACTTGTTAACAGTTCACATCATTGACTGGTAATC
>APFE031562006.1:0-10026 GCA_000404065.3 Pinus taeda | reverse complement strand
GAATGTTTTTACAGGTTCCGATCGGGGTGTCCACAGGAAGATCCTGGAAATGATAAAGTACTTCACTCTTCTTAGATGAAAAATTCTATCCTCATCTATTACAGACTTCGCACTATAGGACGAAATATGTTGCATAAAAAATTGTCACCTTGACATTCAACAATCTGTGTGACTCTATCACCACTCATAGCTTCCTCCTTTGTGAGTCTTAAACCTCAATTCTTCATATCAAACCTTGAAAATAAGAGAAAGACCTTAAAAATCTCTAAAACTCTGGTTCTACACTTTCTCTTAGCATTACCTGCGGTCCCGCTCTGTCTCTGGGTTATGGTTGTGGACCCCTGTAAAAGTAAAAAAGGCACAAGTAAATTCTTAAAAACTCACTTTGAGTCATTCTGGAAGCTTCTAGAGGGAATCTTGAGGTGGCAAGTTCTCTCCTTAAAGGTTCATGCATCCCCATACCTTAAGGAGCTAACCCCTTGATGTGAGGAACTTATCCCTTTGAAAGAGGACTCTATCCCTTCAATGGTGGACCTGTAACCTCCTTCCTTTGCACTATAAAATGAAGCATTGGGTTGGTTACTAGGGAGGTTGAAAGCTGAATATTTTTGAGGTGAAATGCTACTGGAACTTAGTCTTCCTAATTGAGCTTTTGAGAGGAGAGATTACATACCTTTTTTTATCTCATTTGGAAGAGAGTGAGGCTTGTTGAAGTAGAGGAGATTCCTGTTTGGACCCTGGGAAGAGCTTGTACAACATCAAGGCACCAAAGGTTGTAAGGTTCTTCTATTTCAAAGTTAATACAGTCAAGTTTATTTTTCTCAATAAGCTGTGTTTTATGGTTTATTTCATGGATTCCTTGATCACCATGATGAACATGATTTATTATATTAGCTATGTAGGTGTTATTTTATGTGTGCTTGTTTTTTTATTACAAGTTCTTAAAAGGAAACTCTTTCGGATGGTTGGAGCATGGCTGCCACAAACTAGCATTGGACTTAAGGTAGGGTCTAAACACCTCTTTAGCTTTTATTAATGAATCCTAGTATGTTTAGAGAAAGGTAGATTTGCTTGTCTTGCTTGTTGCTAGATATCAGTTGATACTAGGTAGATCAGCCTTGTCTGCAAGATCGATTTATCTAGCCAACAGCTGGACTTGCCTAAGGATCACTACATCAACCTCCACTGACAACATCTAAATGCAAAGCACCCTCAACTTATCCTGCAGGTAGGGGCCGATCTACTTTCACTCTTCTAGGAAGAGGCTAGAAATGGATTCAACGAGATTGAGGATGTTATTGGAGAGAGGAGGATTCAAAACATATGGGATCACAATGTGATGGAAATTGTAGTTTTTTGGCTTTGGTATCCATAGAAAAATAGTTTGGAGTGTCAGATTGGCTCCAAATGGAATGTACAAAAGTGATATTTGGTATTTATCTATGGCTTCATGTCTCGAAGCAAGAATTGGATAGTTTTTATAGTATAAATCAAACTCCAATCTATACCAAAATGGTAGTCTCATGCTTTTAAATATGAACTTAGAGCTTGGAATAATTCACTAGGTTTTGAATATATGGAAAAGAGCAAAGCTACTTCAGGAAGATGGGTATTGCCAACGAGAAAAAGAATATGTGTCTGTGATTTTTTGAATGATAACAGATCCTAGCACTGGAAAACCCTACAGAGCAGCCTTATTTCTCTTCAGAGATCTCGAGGTTTAGTTATTTCTCACTAAACACAGTCTCTGTAAGTTGGCTGATAGAACTGAGACTCTCTCGGAGTCGATCACATGACTTGAACTTTGGATCAAACTGCATACAGAAAACACGCCCGTATCATTCTTGGACCAAACTCCATCACTGATTTCTAAGGTCAAAAATCATGCTCCTTTTACACATGGTTCATTGTAATTGCCTGTTTCGATGGTAGTTTGACTCGAATGGTAGTTTAGAAAAAAATTGAACAATGTTTACCTACAGTCGTGATGAGGAGAAGAGAGATACCTGAAGCTAGAAGATAGAGATATCTGGCTAGCTAGGTCTAAATACTAAAGTACAGTATGAACAAATCCCCTCAGAATCATCCACCAAAATCACTTCGTGTCCATGAAGATTCCATGGTGGCATTCGATATTGCATCTACTACAATAGACAGAATATTTGATTGTAGGATTTGATACTAGGTCTGCCGCCATCAATGCACTGAAGATTTGATGATGGATTTCCATACTGGGTCCGCTAGTAGTAAAACCAATTCACAATTCTCTCAGATGTCATTTTCAGGCATTATGAAAAGTTTGTTGGGATGTCATTTTCCCGCACCGTGAAAAGTTTGTGGTTGGGAGGGGTATTGTAAAATAAAATTAATGTTTAAATTTTTAAAAGTACTAAATTTTCCAATGCTTAAAAAATATATATAATATTTTATTTGCACTTTTACATATTTTAGTTGTATTTGAGAAATTAATAGGATTTTACGTGTTTTTGGTTGAAATTTTTAAGTGGTATTTTTATAATATAAAAATAAAAATAATTTAATAATATTAGTTTTTTTGTAATGATTTTGTTATTAAAGTTCATGGAGGGCATGAATGTGAGATGTTGGAAAGAAACAAGTGTTTTTTAGCCTAGTTGTATTGAAAACATTAGGTGTTCTTGCATATTAATGGGTTAAAATAAAATAGAGTAATATAAATAGATTTAATAGTTAAAAAAAGTGTTAGTTTATTAAAATTCATATTTCAAATTTGGAAAGAGTAGATTACACATATTTCTTTAGGTTAAATATGTTCAACTTGTTGCACCAATGGGGTTGTAAGATCCTATGTTTTCATCTTGAGAAAATGGAGTTCTCTCCTAGTCATTCACATAGTTTAGGTTGTTATAAGCAAAGTAGGTGTTTTTCCTTAAGATATGGACATTTAATTTTAAGTAGTGTGATATGTGATTTCAATGAAGCATTAAAATAGGGAATGAGCATGCACGTTGGGGATGCTAGTGTTAGGTTTTTCTGCAAGTATGAGTGCACGTCTAAGAAGACTATAATGAAGGTTGAAGAGTTTGAATAGTTAGATATGTTGGAGGCTTGTAGTCTCAATTAGAGATTTCGAAAAGTAATTTAAGCACCATGAGAAGTTTTGAAGCAAACTTAAGACATTTGACAAGTTGCAAGAAGGAAATTTGGTAGTGGTACTAAGTGAACATTCTTTGATCAAAGTTCATACCCTCTCCTTAGCACCACCACTTTGCAAGACAAAGAAGAAATTTGAAATATATGTGCAACCAACTAAATAAGTTGGCAAGGTTGTTGCAACATATATAGGTGGTCATGTCATGTTGCAAAAGGAGGTGTTGTCCCACTCCCCTTTTCGATAATTGTCAACCTTTGAATTTAATTCCCTATGAATGTGATCAAATGATATGACCCTAAAGATTCTAATAAGCTCCATAATTTTAATCATCCTTTAATCCAATAAATAAGTGTACAAGGAAGTATAAACTCTCATCAATTTAAAACAACCTTTGAATCCCCTATGACTTGTAAGTTTATATTGTTGAAATGACACAATTAAAATGACTAACATAAACGAATAATTCATATTATTGTAGCTTTTGTTAGGTGGTCATATTTTTGTTCCTAGACTAAATTATTCATTCACGTTAGTCATTTTTAGTAGTATTACTTATTAGCTAGTTGTATATTTTAACTCGGGACTAAATTAGTCATTTATGTTAGTCATTTTTAGTTGGGTCTCTTAATATTGCTCATTTTTTGTAGTATTTCACTTGGAAAAGTTGTGGTGACTAAATTTTTTAGTCACCTAGTCACTAATTTCACCATTTTCTACTAGTGATGGAGGTTCGAGCCAATATCATTCTGAGTGTGAATTAGTTTCTTGAGTGGTTGATCAGTGAGCTCAAGTGATGCAAATATTAATTCCCTGCATTTTATTACAACACTCCTCTAGGAAAGTGTGAGTTACACTGATAGAGGGAAAACTTACATTTTGAAATTTCTTGCTTTATAGCGCCTCTTAAGAGGATCGACAAATGTGATGATTAAGTAAGATATTTTTTTATTTTAATGAGAATGGTGCCACCTTATATATTTTATTTTATTTAGATTCTTTTTTAATTGTGCTAGCAAAAGACAAAACAAGGGGAGTTTTTTTTTATTTTGGGGCCAATTGGAGTGTTAAATACAAAGGATATTTTATTCTTTTAAGATGGCCAATCCTCTTGTTGAAAATTATTTAGATAAAGGTAACAAATTGGATGGAACCAACTATGTTAACTGGAAATTTAAGTTGCAAACATTGTTGGAAAGCTATGGAGTTTGGACCATCATAAAGGGAGAAGAAGAAAAACTTGTTGCAGGCTCAACGGATGCATTGATTCAAGACTAGGAGAAGAAGGAGAATAAATCAAATTTATTATTCATAATTTATGTGAAAGATAATATAATTCTTCATATTTTTTATTGTTATACCTCTAATGCAACATGGAATACATTAAAGGATATGTAGGAAACTAAAAGGACAATTGGGTCCTCTTTCTGAAGAGTAAGCTCTTGTATATTAAAATGGAAGAGAATGAATTTTTTAGTGCCTTTATTTCCATAATTAAATATTTGAAATATAATTTTGGAGATGTAGGAGAATCAGTACCTAATATTGATCTTGTGACAATCACATTAAATGGAATGCTGGAGGACTATCAGATGTTTATTACAGGTCGTGGAACAAGGGAGAAAGCACCAAATTTTGAGGAATTAATACGTATATTGATGCATGTAGAAGAGAGGTGCAAGAATTTGAATCCTCGGAATATAGACATAGCACTTAGAGTGAAGAAGAAGTTCTTCAAAGGGAAACCAGGAGGAGGAAGTAAAGGTGGAGGTTCATCTCAGAAAAGGCCATTTTCAAAACCAAATAAAGGTATGTCATATGTTAACAATGACTCTAGAATGAAATGTTTTTGATCTAGTAGAAGTGGGAATATTGCCAGAGATTGTTATAAGAATAAGAGTGATGAATTTAGGTATAATAATCATAAAAAATATCTGGGACATTTTGCAAGAGAAGGCCTGAATTTTGATCTCAAAAACCTTAAGTTGTTTATGTTTAATTTTGCATTGTCTTCTCAAACATATGATGTTAATGTTTGGTTTTTGGAGTGTGGAGCTTCGATTCACATGACATGAAACAAGGACTAGTATGAAAACTTAAAGGAATTAAGCATTGGTAGAAACATCTATCTTGGAGATGATTGTGCACATTAGATCAAGGGATACAACGATATTCCAATGACTTCACCTGGCAGTGTTAGGTGCATTCATAATTTTATGTATGTGCCCAGGATCAAGAATAATATGATTTATGTTTCCACAACTACAAATAAGGATTTGAAGGTTTAATGCTTCGAAAGACATTTCATAGTGAAAGATTTATTGGATCACTGCAAACTTTTTTCTTCTGGAGTGAGAGTTGGAGGACTATACAAGCTTGATGTCACAAGTAAGAGTCGTCTAGCACTAAATTCTACATATTTGTCAACATAAATGCTTTGGCACCAGAGGTATGGTCATATTAATTATCATGATTTGTTATTGTTGCAGAAACAAAGAATTGTTGAAGGACTCCCTATGTCAAATAATGAGTATGCTTCTTGTCAAGGCTGTGCATTTGTAAAAATTCATAGAGATGGATTCCCCTCTAATTCTGATATGAGAAGAAGAAATGTATTAGAATGTGTGCATTATGATGTTTATCGACCAATGCATACTAGATCCCTAGGAGGCGCTTATTATTTTTTCTTGTTTATTGATGATTGCACAAGGTACACTTGGGTGTACTTCCTTAGGAAAAAGAATGATGTCTTTGAGTATTTCAAAGAATTCGAAAACATGGAAAATAAACAAATAGGGAAGTTCATAAAGATCCTTTGTTCATATCAAGGGGGAGAATACAGATTGGGGAACTTCATCAAGTACTGTAGGGATCATTCAATAGTACAAAAATTTACAGTACCCTATAGTCCATAATAGAACAATGTTGCAAGAAGGAAAAATAGAACATTGGTGGAGTGTGCATGGAGTATGATTAAAGGTAAGAACCTCTCAGATTATTTTTAGGTAGAAGCCATTACTATTGTTGTTTATTTAAAGAATAGAAGTCCAACAAGGTATATTGATCTCAATAAACCATTCGAAGCCTTGTACAGTTTTAAACCAACAATTCATCATTTGAGGGTATTTGGGTGTAAGGCCTTTGCACATATTCTGAAGGAGAACGAAAGAAACTTGATGCTAATGCTATTAAATGCATTTTTGTAGGATATTGTTAATAATTTAAAGCATATAAAATGTTTGATCCATCTACTCACAAAGTATTTGCAAGTTTAGATGTAATTTTCCATGAATAGGCATATGAAGGAAACAAGGACAACAACTATGAAAGGTGCCATATACTTCCTAAAGTTTAAGAAAATAAAGAAAAATTAGAGGTAGAATATAGTGAGCAACAAATGCGTGGGGAAGAATCTAGTGATATGGACATTATCAGTAGTCACAGCCCACCCAGAGGAACAAAGGTACCTTCAAAAAATAGGGGTGAAGACAGTGAAGTACGAAGGAGATCCACTCAACAGATTTTCCAACCTGAAATGTATAAGGACTATGCCCTAATGAGTAGTGTTTTGAATATCATAGACCACGTGATTTTTAAAGAATCTAATGAACATGAAGAGTGGAGAAAACAAATGAAGGACGAATATGAATCTATAATTAAAAACAAAACCTAGGAATTAACTAAATTTCCTAAAGGAAAAGATCCCATGGGATGAAAATGGTTATACAAACCTAAGTTTAAAGAAGATCATAGTATAGATAAATATAAAGCTAGATGGGTGGAAAAATGGTGCTCAAAAAAGGAGGGTTTTGATTATGCAGAAACATTTTCACCTGCCGCTAAATTAAATACTATTAGATTGTTAATTGCATTAGCTACAAAGTCATTGGAATTTGAACCAATTAGATCTAAACTCTGCTTTTCTGAATGGTGATTTAAAGGAGGAGGTGTATTTGACATAACTTGGATGGTTTGTGGAAAAAGGGTTGGAAAATTTAGTTTGTAGGTTAAAGAAATCATTGTATGGGCTAAAGTAGGCACCTAATTCGTGGTATGAGAAGATAGATTCCTTATTTATTCAATAGGGTTTTCAAAGAATTCAAAGTGATCCAAATATGTATACCAAATTTGATACAAATAGGCATGTAGTATTGATTTCTTTGTATGTTTATGACCTAATTATTATAGGAAATTCATTCAAACTAATTGATAGAATTAAGGAGAAGTTGTCACAAATATTTGATATGAAAGATCTTGGTGAATTACATTATTGTCTAAGTCTTGATGTTTGGAGAGATGATGGTCAGACGTTTGTTACTCAGGGTAAGTATGTCAGAGAATTGCTTAAAAGGTTTATGATGGATCAAAGGAGGTTGATAGTACATTGTATTGACAGTTGGTTCGGAGCTTGAATTATCTTACCAGACCTGACATAGCATACTCCCTTATTGTGTTAATTTAGTGTTTGGCACACCTCTCGAAAGCCATTGGAGAGAGGCAAATGATGTACTCAGGTACGTTAAAGGAGCATCTGATTCTGGTCTTAAATGCACTAATTTGTTTGATGTTTAGCTAATAGGTTACTTTGATTCATATTGGGATGGTAATCTGGATGATAGAAGATCGATTACAGGTTATGCTTTTAGCATTGGATTTCTTAGCGCTCAAATCTACCTTGTGCTGAAATAAGGTGAGACTCAAGGCCACATCAAACCACGCTCAGCCTCGTAGCTAGCCCTACGAGAACAGGAGAGGGCTCTCTCCGGGTCAAACTCGGCAAAAGATAATCAAAGAGGCTCGAGATGGCCGAATTGATGACTAATTTTAGGCTAGGTATGAAGTACAAAGAGTTTAGAATTGATTTTTAAAGATTTTGTTGAATTCAAGGGAAGGGAAATTTTGGATGCGGGGATGAGGCACAGCTTTTGCAGAGGTCTACTTGGGGCAAGATAGGCGATTGTTTTGATGACTTAAAGCAAGTGAGTGTTGGAAATAATACTGAGAGGGGAGGGTGAATAAGTATTATCACATTAATAAAACCTTTTCATTTCCATAATCATATTCATATATGCTACTTCCACAACATTAGAACATTATCAACCATATTATCAGTTAACAGATGCAGTAACATAGAATATATCATCACACATAAGACATACACATGAAAACCATGATATAAGGTGGAAACCCAATGCGGGAGAAAACCACCTGCTGCAAGTCATCTCAATCTTCTTCTTAATAAGAAAATCCTTTCACAATATTTTGTACTGGTGCAGCCTTATACCAGTACGGGAGCTACAACCCCCTTTGCTCTTGTACTAGCCGATCCATTTACTAGTACGCAGGCTACTACCTACTACAATGCTCCAAATATTTCCTTTACCTCTTGTACTAGCTTAGATACTAGTACGTAGGTGCTGACCTACAATATTCTCTCCTCCAGGTACCACGTTTCATCAATTTTCAGACTGGATACACTGAAGCACAACACATAATCTGAAAGTCCACGTTTCATCCAATTTTCATACTGGACCCAATAACCACATTGAAGCTCATAATCAAGCAACCTTCTGAATCACCCAATCACTAGATCAATACTTATACAATGAGAGTCATCAATCTGATCTAGTCCATCAGATTACATCAAGATGAGTCATTAAGAACCTGATCCATTCATCCATCAATGTATAAACATTTAATCAATCACTTCTGTTATCAGAACTTAATAACAGAAATCAGACATCACTTCAAAACCTAGAACACAGCAATGATAAACATGGATAGCTAAGTAGATTTTATGAGAAGTACGCAGCTTCACCCATATAACAGATGTGTACAACTGTGTATAAGTACGCACTGTTTCCAACTGCTTCCCTGCGTACGTGCACACTGTGCCTCACAGACTTTCTGTGTACGTGCGCTCTGTGTCCAAAGAACTGCCTGCGCCCCTCCGCATCTACAGCGCTTCTGGTCCTGCATATCTGCGCACCTACAACGCTTCTGTGCCTGCGTATCTCTGCACTTTTCTTTCACTGGACTTGCGTACCTCTGGGTATAGATAATTTCAAGACTTCAAGAATAACCCAGACTGTCAGATCTACAGATCTGAACATGCGCCGAGGAGATATCAACCCATTAGTAGATCCGACTTGTAGTTCTCATGTTACTCCTTGATTTAGATCTAGCTATCTCATAACCCATCACTAGAATTTCAGATCTAGCATCTTAAGATATTCAACCGCAAAAGGCATGCTCAAGCCAAATGATCTCGTTTGCTTTATATAGGCAAGCTCTTCCTCAAGTCATGGATCAATACCATGGGCCAAAACCATAATAACACAATACCGTCGACTAAATACCAAGGGTTAAACATAAGAAACCCCACGTGTGTGTGCTTTACTTCCTTGAAGTGTGTGCACTGGGGGTACGCACCTCATGAATGGGTAACCTGCAGGTATGTACGCACTTTATATAAGACATGCCTGCGTGTCCGCACCTTTTGTACGGTGTGCTTGTGTACTCCTTATTTTCTTCAATATTTGAGAGCTGAACATCAATCTCTGCTACTGTCCTGTTGTACAGTGATCCATCACCTGAATGGGTTTCCATCAAGGACAACACTTTAGCCATAATGCCAACAATCTCCCCCTTTGGACTTGGTGGCAATGCTTACTTGTGAACTGTCATCTGATCCCTTTTTGCTGTCCGGTAACCCATGCACTCTGTCAAATCTTATATTTCTTCTGTAGATTCATCTGAATGTATACAAGTGAGATGATCTTCTATGAGAGGGTTGCCATCAAGTACAACACATGCATCATAATGCCAAGAATCTCCCCCTTTGGACTTGATGGCAACAACACCGAATCACTCTCCCCCTTTGACATCAAGGGCAA
>APFE031562001.1:0-11180 GCA_000404065.3 Pinus taeda | reverse complement strand
ATCATCAATAAAAGTTAGGAAATATTGGTTACCTGCTAATGATGCTTCTTGCATCGGTCCACATAAATCTGAGTGGATGATCTCTAAGGGTGCCTTTGCCCTTATGCTTTTACCTGATGGAAAACTTTCTCTATGTTGTTTCCCCAAAATGCAACCTTCACATAGGCTGTCCAGTTTCTCTATCAATGGTAATCCTTTCACCATTCCTTTTCTGCTTAGCAAATTTAGACCTCCAAAATTGAGATGTCCAAATCTCAAGTGCCACAACCAATTCTCATCCTTTGGCACGCTTTGGAAGGCCTCTTGGGTCACTGCGGCAATTTCATTTTTGTTTTTCAAATCTGCCCTGATCCTGAGAGGGAACATCCTGTTCCTTGTCATCTTCACTTCAACAATGCATCGTTTGCTGGGTGCTATATCCATGATGGCACACAAATCATTCACAAAGAAAACATTGTAACCCTTTTGAAAAAGCTGTCCAATACTCAAGAGGTTACATCTCATTCCGGGGACATAATAGACATCTGCTATGGTTTTCCTTTCTCCTTGCTTTGTAAATATTTTTACCTCCCCTTTTCCCATAACAGAAACTTTGCTATCAGTTCTTAGTGTGACCTCTGATTTCATATTTTTATCTAGGGCAGAAAAGAGAGCTATATTTCCTGTCATATGGTTGCTGCAACCTGAGTCTAAAAACCATATATCTTCACTATTTGTTTCAGCCATGTTACAGGCTAACAACACATTAGTTTGGCTGATGTTCTCTCTAGTAACATTTGCATTTTGTCTATTACTCATATCATGTTGCTTCTTCCTACATTCACTGGCATAATGCCCATATTTTTTACAATAATAGCATTGGACATTGGATTTTTCATTCCTTTGTCTTTGAGCATGATGTTGTTCTCTTTGTTGGCTGTTGCCTTGGCCTTGGTTCTGATTTGAGTTGCTGCCTCTTCCTTGAGCATTTGCTGGACTGTTCCTTCCACCTCTGTTCTTGCTTCTGCCTCTTCCTCTCTTGTTTCCTCTGCCTTGACCTCTTCCTCTTCCAAAGGACATCTGGGTCTTAAAGGCTTGCTCTAGAGATGAGTTTTCATTCCTACTCAATCTCTGCTCATGTGTTATTAGTGATGCATGTAGCTCATCAACTGAAAAGTTTGAGAGATCCTTTGTCTCTTCAATGGTGGTGACAATAGCATCAAACTTTGAGGGTAAGACCCTCAATATTTTCTCCACAATCCTCCTTTCTTCAATGGTTTCTCCATGAGTCCTCATCTGTGTGACTAGACTAATTACATGTGTGAAGAATGAGTCGATATTGTCTGACTCCTTCATGTTCAGATTCTCAAAATCTCTCCTCAGCAATTGTAGTTTTGCTGTCTTCACTTTCTCCATGCCTTGATAGGCTGTCTTGAGGGTCTCCCATGCCTCATTGGATGTCTTAGCTACTGCTAACCTTGGAAACACACTCTGGTCTACTGCTGGATACAACAACACACGGGCTTTTGAGTCCTTCTTCCTATTGCTCTTCAGCAGATCCTTCTCTACTAGAGTTAAACTATTAAACTCATTTTCATCTGCTGGTTCATCAAAACCATCTTCAACTATTTCCCATAAATCTTGAGAGGCAAACAGGGCTGTCATGGTTATTGCCCAATAGTCATAGTTCTTCCCATTGAACTGTGGGAGCTGGGTGTTAAACATACCCATACCAGTGCTTGTGCTGGCCATCCTAGCACTCTTTAACTATATTTTAAAATCCTTGACTGTGTGTTTTAAAACAACTGACTGCTGCAACCAAAAGACTCCCTTCAGCTTCTTTGTTGTCTTCAAAGAGCCTAAACCTGCTCCGATACCACTGTTGGGGATTTTTAAGGGGAAAAATCCCAAAAACACAAAATAAAACACAGAGGCAATGCTCTGTTTCTTTTGCTCCAAGATCTTTTTGCACAGAGAAGTCTTTTTAAAAAAAATTTACTCAAAACAGAGTATTCCACCACCATAAAATGATTTCTATTCATTAAACAAAAACACTTACATATTCATCCTCTTTGCTGAGAGGGATTTTCCAAAAACAACATTCAACCAAAACTCTGTTTTCACCTGAGAATTTACTGAGCTGGGTTTACTGCTGTAAAACCCCTTTTTACATTTACTGATGTAAAATCATTTTTACACATACTGTTGTAAAATAAAAATTTATCATTCACCACTGTGTGAAACTTTCATTACATTCGACCTGGTGAATTTTCAATTGCATATTAAAAAAAAATGTGATTACATATTACCACAACCTCCACGCTGCTGCGTTTCACCGTGTATTACAAAATTGGTTAGCACACATAAACTATGCACTGCTGTGCATTCTCCTTTGTTTTTTCGCTCCCACGAACTCTCTGTTCTTCTCCTCCCCCGTGTGTGATACACATAATCTGGAGTCAACGCTCATATACCAAAACATATATTATACGAATCATATGCTATTTAATAAAAGTTACATACCTCCATACTTCCGTATATAAAAAAATAAAGTGCCTTAAAAACATTAAATACTTTACCAAAAAAAATGTCATAACATAAAACATAGGGTATGGACCATGGTATTTCTCCACGCTGCATTTAATTTAGCAACCCCGTATACCTTCCTTGCGATCGGACGGCGGAGAACATTCCCTTTGATCAGACGAATATCGGATGGGGAATTTTGACCGACATTTATCGTCCGATAAATGTCAGAGGGTGATGTCACCCCAATCCACGCTTCTGCTCCAGGTTTTATTGAAGCCCCTTCTTACGGAAACCTCCTTTGACAAAAAGCGGTGCGATATAGTTGTGGGTGGTTTATGGTATTGCTAGGTGGTTTCCCGCGGTTGAAATTATAAATTTAACATTCAAGAAGGAATAAATCATCAACTATTGATAGAATTTCGTTTCATAACATTTTCGTAATCTTATAACGCATCAAACATTCATTTCGGTCATCACTGTAAAATATCACAAGTCAGAAAAGTATTCTCGATATTCGCCATATAAATTAACCAATGGTTTCAACGTTTGGAAAACAGGTTGCTAATGTCCTCACATTGTAAAATTATTTAACATTTACCGAGCTGTTCGAGAATTCGAGCCTCGATCGAGAAGAATCTTCCATACGTCTCGCTTGGTAAATCGTTGGGCATTTTGCACAGGCATCTCGATGCGGGGAGGAGTCAAATCTTGCAACCTTTCAACCTGACCAGGCTTTAGATTCAGCGTTTTCGTAAGCGCTTCTACAGTAATCTCGGCCATGTATTCATGTTGAAGTGCGTCTGCTGCGCTGATTCTTTTCCTAGGATTAAATACAAGCATTTTCTCTAGCAAATCCACAGCGCGTTTATCTGCTACATCCACAAATCTATGCCTCCATGGACTCGGAGGAGTAGGAGGCAACTGAGCTTTGACGTACTGAGGGTCTCTTCGTAGCCAATCATTTCGGAGAGATCCTCATCGAGGTGGAGCAATTTTTTGAGCAATCCTTGTTACAACGTTTATGTCTTGAATGACGGTCTTTCCGAAAACCAACGGTGATGGTCTTTGGATCAACAAATCTTCAAAAATGCAACCCAGCGACCATACATCAACAGCTAGGCCGTAATTAGACCGATTGCCCATATGTTTGAGAAACAGCTCCGGAGGCCTGTACTCTTTGGTGATGACCTTATTATCCATTTCTAGTGCTTGTATTTGAGCAGGACCAAAGTCACATATTTTTACTGTCTGGTTCTCCGTTATGAGAATGTTTTGGGGCTTCAAATCGCGATGTAGCACATTGGCAGAGTGCAAATACTGAAGGGCCCTCAGTAGCTGGGAATCAAAACACAAAATTAATTTGTTAAACCATGCTCTAACTCCATTCCATTTTAAGACTTTCACTTGCAACGCATTTTTGTGCCGTTCCAACGACTTTCACAAAGAGAAATGGCAACGGTGTCATAAATTGACAGGTTTCAGGAAATTTTAAAATAACAACGGCTACAAGATTTGCGAGAAAAATCAAGATAACAACGGCTGAATCAAGTTAACAATGGCTACAAGATTTGCAAGGAAAATCAAGTTAACAACGGCTACAATATTTGCAATAAAATTCAAGAATATTATAAGATAAATAAGTGAACAAGGAAAATTTTTGACTAACAGCTCCCAGATTTCAAGAAATTTCCAAATGACGGCTTGAATCCTTACCGAAATGAACAGCAGCTACCAGATTTCAAAAGCAACCTCTACAACTCTTAACAGATTTCAAGAAAAAAAATATATAATTAAATAACATGGCCTGGCAGTTTAGCTAAAGGAATTATGGCATTCAGATTGCGATATTCATATCCATGGCTGTAGTGGTAGTCTTTTAGTATTTATTATACACTACTATATATATGAACTGTGTTAATTCCAGAGAATTTTAGAATTTCATTACTAACAGCATTTTTACTAAAACAAAGCGATCTCTTTATAGTGAATAACCGCTATCAGGTTTGAAAATCAAACCGCCAGTGGTTAACGGATCTGAAGAAAAAAAAATAAAAAATTAAGTAACGTAGTTTGGCAGTTTACCTAAAGGAATTATGGGTTTCAAAGTGCGATATTCCTATGCATGCCAGTGTATATATATATAGCATTCTACATTACTAGTTATGAACCGTGTTAATTCGAGAGAATTTTTGACTTTTTGAATTTTTGATATCTGGGCTATAAATTTTCTTGAATTTGATGGATAGTAGCCAGGCAAATTAATCTCACCTTTATCTATTGAATTTTGAAATATTTCCAAAGTAACGACATCTAATTAATTAAAATAGAAAATATTAACGGAAAATATCACCATTACAACTTCAAAGGAGGGTATGCATAATAAAAACTTCAAATGAGCGTAAGCATAAGCAAAACACGGCAATCCCTTTATACTTATAAATGAGAACAGAAATATTTATATATGTTTACCTGGTTCATAATCAACTGAACATTAACATTTAAGGGAGCAGCTGATTTGTGGCTGTTGCCTTCGCCTAGTCGACTTTTTCTAATACATCGGGCCAAATTCTGATGCACCAATTCCATCCCAATATAAATATCGTCACGATTATGTTCACTAATAGGTGGCATGATCTCCTTAAACCTCACGATAAAAGGGTGGTTGATTTGGCTGTGAATTAGCACTTCACACATGACTCTCTGTGTGTAAGTAGCGCATCTGAAAATATCATCTAATTTTTTGATGGCAACCTTCTCATTATTGGATATGTACATGGCGGAGCAGACGGATCCATAAGATCCGCGGCCCAAATACTCAAGAGGCTTATACTTTTTGTCTACCACGAACTCTGTGGAAATGTTGGAAAGAGAATCTTCATGAAATAGATCAAATTTTCTCTTCCCCTTGGGGACATCTCGCTCATCTTGCTTTGATCGCTTTACAATAGATTTCTGCATTGGTTTATCCTCTACAAAATAACAACAAGACAGCGAAATGAAATTTCAAATTGGTTTGCGCTGTACAGGATCACAACCAACTAGCCCAATAAAATTTCACTTCCTGTTGTACCTTGGAGAATAGGGCTGGCTAAATTCCGAGCGGCCAGAGCGTTGATTATCAGGGAGCGCAGCAAAAGAAAAAGAATTTAAAAGTACCTCGATGAAAAAGGGAACGAGCCTTCTCTAGAAATAATTTTTCCTTCTTGCGAAAGTGACCTATAACCGACAACCTATTGAATTAGCAAACTGATTTAAAGTAAATATCTTCTAAATAGTTCAGTTAATTTTTATTATTAATTACAAAAATAATTAATATATAGTTTAAATGTTTTTATATTTATAAAGGAATTGGTAAAGTGACCACAACCAATATTAATTAAAATTTGATATACGTAAAAAATAACATAGTTATTTTTGAAATGAGTTTTCTTTGTTTGTTTGTTTTTTTTTTTAATTTAATATTGCATTGCTTTAAAAAAATGGAACATCACACAATGTCCTTTAAATATGTCACTAGGTGGTTTCAATTTGTCTATGGAAAATATTCCATAAATATTTTTCAGAATTTAATATCAACTACAGTACTGTAAAACAAAAAACTACAACTACAAACTAATTTTTAGTAAATCGAGATTCGTAGGAGGTGAAATGTGTTGAAGAGCCTCGAGGACCTCAAGAAGTAGGATCATATTGGAGGTGGTGCTTTATTAACAACTAATATTAATGAAATTTGTGACATAGAGAACCTCATACAGAAATATAATGCAATTTGTGATACAAACGAACTCATTTAAAATGTCAATGTAAGTTGCCACACAGAGGAGCTATTATATAAGATTGATGAGACATGATTATTATATAAGATTGATGAGACATGATATAGAGGATATTATTCCAAAGATTAATGAAACATGTGACACAAATGAAATTATGCAAAATTTAATGCAATTTGTGACACAAAAGACATAGTGCAGGTGATTGATGCTCATTGTGATATCAGAAATTTGGTTGATGTGGAATCATGCACTGAATTGGTACACAAAAGAATGAATGAAGTTGAATATCAAAGTATGACAACAACATCGTCAAAAAATGTGAAAAGGAAATGAAAAAACAAAATTGTATTTCAAGGATGTTTATAAGACCTTGAGAGGACTTATCATTCAATATATGTTGACTTGGATTGGGATAAACAAAGGAAAAATACCTCATATTCCTTATTAGTATAAACTAGTTAAGTCTATGACTCAAGGATATCTTCAAGATGTCTATTATTCTGAAAAGAAAAAATACCAAAGACTTGGTCACATGGAGAGTTAGTTTTGATCTCCATTCTTATACAGATTGTGGGAAGATAAATCATTTCTAGAAAAAATTTAAAACAAAAGTAGGTTTAGAAGATACATAATTATAAATGAATAAATTGCAAAGGATGGAATAAATAGATAAAATAATTGCATCAATCTTACCATCAACTCAAGATAGAGGTAATGAAATAGAAGAAAGTGGGAAAGGAAAATAAAAGAAGCTATCAAGAAATTATTCCAGAAGATTTTAGATATGACACACGTCCAATTCTTCCCTAAAGTCAAAGATTATACTATCCACACCTAAAGGGGGGTGGGGCGAGGGTGGGGTGTGGGAGCCAAATGGTAAAAGAGACTTTGTTACAACTTTAAGTGGGGGATAAAATTGATGAAGTCAAATTGGTTGTGGTCATCCAAAAAAACATATTATTTCAGTGAAGATGGTTAGTGGTAGACCAAAGACCACTACATTATTCAAAATTGGATTGGTTGGTGGTCATTAAGAAACCCCTAGAAAATATCTTACTCAAACTCAATTTTTAGAACATCCTAATGTTGCATATCTCTATTAAGATACGAAAGGATACCCTTTTGAGGTCCTTTGTGGTGGTTCAACATGTCCTCGACATACCTAGATTCCTATAGGATTTATTTGGCACTCAAGGCCTAGGTTTTTTCTCTTGATTGTGTCCAGTGACCTAAGATCTATACATAGTGCTTGAAATATCCTATTGATCATCATATACCTATTGAAAGAGAATAAACCCTTTGATGGGTAGACTATTATCATTTGAGGTCTTATTCATGATCCTTGAGCCCTAGAACATACCTAAAGCATCAAGAGGGCAAGCAAGTTTTTTTAAGGAATCATGTTTATCTCTAGATGTGCAAAATATTTGTAATTTGGATAAAGGTTGGGTCCCCCCTTCATGTCATCAAGGGACTTAATTTATACTAGTATCTATTATGGAGTTGAAGTCGAAGAATCTATTCTTATGCCATAAGGTTATTGATTCCTTTTTATGACCACTATTAAGGCCCTCAGGGTGTTGTTTCCATACCGAAAACATGGTCAATGCCTCCATGCCCAATTATGTTGCATGAAATGTCTTAATGAAATTTATAACTACAAGGGGAAAGACCCCCCGTGACATCTTACATCCCTATGCCTAGGTCTTATGCATGGGTCTTAACATAAAAAAAAAAATTAAAAAAAAAATGATAAAGCACATTCTTGTTAGAGTAGCCTCCAGAAACATTCAAATATGCTTGGTATGTGCTTCACAAGAACATGAAGATGCTCCAAGAAATTTGTATGTTCAGTTCATTTGTATTTTCTTGGAATAACTACAACACATCCAAGAATCACGTGGACTAACCACCACCCTCGGAACATGGGACCAACCACCCACTGATGGTAATGTTATGGGTTTGGAATTTCACCCACTGATACTTATAAGTGTATCTTAATCAAATGATATTGGTAATATTATTCATGCATCTATACATATAAAGCCTACAATTACAATTTTTAATACATATATTGAAATTACAATTTTTAATACATTTTTTCATAATGTATATCATAATAGTAAAATGCATATATCTTTTGTTCTTTGTTAAAAAAATGTAAAAAAACATTATTTGATTTTGTAAATATCTCTTACCATGTATTAATGCCCACTTTGAAATTCCAAAGATTTAATCACTTTCACAATTTTAAAAATATACAATTAACATTATAAATTTTGAAGAAAGAGTCCAGCACAATAACTTTGTGTTCTCTACAATTTCATAGTTATTTAAGGAAATTCCATCATATAGGTTGTGATGATGATTATTATGACATAAACAATATATAGGAACTTACGGAGATAAAAGATTAGTAAAAAAAAGTTTAATATTTTATTTTTTCCTAGAAAAACATTAAGAGAAGATTTCCAAGATCAATAAAGTTTTGATAACTTAAAAGTCAGGAATGTTGATAGTATGACAAAGATTTTGGAATTTAGATTTATCTTTACTATAACTTAAAAAATTTAAAAAGAAGTGCTTTTCATCCTTAACCTTAGCTGAGAATCTCTTTCATCTAATGGTGTTTTCGGAATTAACCAATACACAATTTTACTATTAAGCTCATAAGAATCTGTTCTAAATTTAACAATATCTATTTTCTTCTTTACACTATTCAAGATTGAACATATATTTGGATTGAATACCTCCTTATGATATCTTATGTTCTTATTTCTCTTTTAGTATTTATGACCTCACAATTTCTTTTAAAATCTTAATGTAATAATTTCTCTATTATCACACATTTTCATTTATCTTATTATACAAAATCATCTCCTTCTTTATTGTTCAACTAAAACATGTATTATATTTTATATCAAATTCAACCAACAAATTAAAAAAAACCAGCTCAAATTTCATATAATTATACACAAATCTTAAAAAAATTTATATATTCAAAATATCAATTCAATTTTATATATTTATATATATAATATATATATATATTCTCAACATCAATTCAAATTCTTACATCCCAGGTAATTATACCATATTCATATTTAATTTCATTGTAAAAATAATTAAAATTAACTTTCCAACTTAATATTTTATTACTTTTCCCTATTTCAATTTACACCAAAATATCACAATCATTATCTCACACCAATACATTAATATGTAAAATATTTATACTAAAAGACTTTCCCTTCAAATTAAATTTGCAGAAATAATATTTTTTATTATTGATATCTCTAACATGCCCACAGACAGTGAGACAGCTCTACCCCTAATTGGCCAGAGGTACACCGGTGGGAAACTTGAAACGCAGAAATAATATTTTTTATTATTGATATCTCTAACATGCCCACAGACAGTGAGACAGCTCTACCCCTAATTGGCCAGAGGTACACCGGTGGGAAACTTGAAACGCATTATAATTGGTATGCCAAATGTTAAACAAATTTAATGGGTGCAAAGAAATGGGATCCTATGTGAGGGCAGTGCATCCCAATCTTACGCACATCGGTTTTGATGGAGAATAATAATGCGGAGGATGGAAGATTTTTTAAACACACGAAATAATGTGGCGAGTTATAATCATATCATGCTTAATCAAATGATATTCATAATAAGTTTTGGAGTTATTTATTCTTTGCTTGTAACGTCTTTTAAACCTTGTGAAATTTGTTTTACCCCCTAAATCAATGATCAACGGTTGGTGTTAATATTCAATAACTGATTAAATTTCTGTAAACTCATTTATACCGCATTGGCCCTTCATAAACCTAGCGAAGTCTGAAAGAATTCTCTCTCTTCCGTCTTGCATGTCATTGGCGTTTTATGGGAGCTATTTTTATTTTAGCGTTGATTTTGATAAAAAATAAAAATTGACTGGGTCTATTTTTCTCTGATTTGAAACTTGAGCGTTGATTTTGATAAAAAATAAAAATTGACTGGGTCTATTTTTCTCTGATTTGAAACTTGAATCTAAGTTGAAATATGAGTGAGGTCAATTGAAGTTAACTTTTTTACTTCATTGGATTGACAGAGGGACGGGAGCGTCGGCCTACAGCGGGAGCGCCTTCAGAGACCTACCAGCATCTTCCAGCTAGAGATGATTGCCTATCAGAGTGACCATCCAGCAAGCAATGGAGTGGTTTGGCGGACGATAAACTAGCAACTAACAGCACTTCCCGGACCAATGATTTTTCAGCCTCTGGATCCTGCCACTCAGATATCGCGCCACGCCTCATCCTCTTTCATGCACGTCGGTATACTAGCCTATGCTTTCCCTCGCTAAGATCACTGCTACATGTCATCCGTAGATGCATGCTTCATGCATGTGCGTCGTAGGGTGGACAAGCGCTTGTTTAAGGTGCTCACTTCGTAAGGTTCTGTAAGATTTAAATCCTTTTCTTCTTTGACGCGCGCGGCTTTCTGCCCTTCTGGCCCCTACTTTTCCTTTCGTCTGGTCTGGGGAGTCTTTCCTCTGTTATCCCATGCCTTAGTCTGAACGATGTCCTTCGATTTTTTTTACGCCTCAGTAAGTATCTCTCGCATAATGTCGCATAATGTTGGATGGATGCTTGGTGCATGTGTTCTCCGGCGCTCGCTCGCGTTTGAGGTTAGTACCCGGGTTCCATTTGTTGGAACTACTACACCTACATGCAGACTCTCAGTTATCGCATGCAACTACATGCAACTGCATGCAGACTCTCAGTTAAAGCATGCAACTACTACACATCTACATGCGGACTCTTAGTTAGAGCATGGGATTGCATGCAAGATTCCTTTTGCATAATTTACTCCTTGATTTGCTCCTTCTTTAACTCCGCAACTGACTAGTTATCT